>BSAI01000104.1:25957532-26109965 GCA_036245035.1 Adrianichthys oophorus
GCACCTAGAAATTCTGTCCATAAAAACTATGAAAAGAACCGGTGACAGTGGGCCCACCACCTGCAGGAGAGCTCAGAAGGGGCCGGTGCGATGTGGTTTGGGTGGCAGTCGAGGGCGAGTGCCTCGGCGGCCTAAACCCCGGTCATATATATATATATATATATATATATATATATGGAGCATCTCTTCAGGCAGGCGAGGTCCCGTGCTTGAGCACAGCACCAGAGCAATCTCAGAACCCCCCCTAAAAATCTGCACTTTCAAGAAAATTAGACTTTGGCACAGAAGGGGTGCTGTGCTATGAGAGGGCCATTTTACATCTGTCAGGGTTTGGTCCAAACAAGTATGTTAATGCATATACAAATAAACACCCACAGATTATATTTAAAAACCCACTCTAATGAAAATCATGCTTTTTTTCATTAACATGTACTTGTAGTATTTTTCTAACGATGGAGGACATTTATGAAATAATTTAAGATAAAAATTGCATTTGTGAAAATTGCATGAATGCAAATCAAGTGCAGAGGCATGGGAGTTTTCCTGAATGTGATGTGAAGACACGGGGACTGTTTTGCAAAACCAGAGGACTCAGTGGAAATCCTCAGTGTGACCTCACCTAACTGGTTAGTATTAACAGTTCTGAAGATGCTATATTCTATTTAAACACAAGTTGACCATGTCTGTAGTGGATTCAGAGCACCAATTATGTGATGTTTTGTACAATGTTTCATCTTGTTAGTTTTATAGTTCTTGGTTTAACATCTAATTTTTTAATACATGATTTTTAAAAAAACAGCAATGCCCACAGCGCATTATGTGAGCTACCAAGTTGAGAAAAGTTTTGTTGGGAGGGTAGGAATGCAAAACCCCTTGATGTTTTTATGTAGTAAGGCCTACTTAGTCCTTCAGAGTGCATAAAATTAAATCAATTATGTTTAATCTCATATAATTACTGCATAGCTTTACTTTTAATGTTGTTCAATATTAGATTTCATGGTCATTTACAGTGAGGATTAGAGTGAAAATATGTGGGTCCTACATGTTTGTATCCATTGTCAACAGTTACTGGTTTCTGCTTTTGATAAACAGAGGTCATACTAATTTACTTCACGCAATCTTTTCCATGCTAAAAAGCCCACATCCCTCTCTGTGCATGCTGCCATGCACAGTAACAAAGGTCTGTGTGCTAATTTCATAGCTGCTGCAACAAGTTTTTTTGACAAATAACCTGGCTTTTAAATTTGTAAAGATAATGAATGACCTTGTGTAAATGCAAATGGTTAAGTCCTTTATTAAACCAAATCTAATTAGAATCCCCCTTCACACATTGTTAAAAGAAAACTTGTAAACAAAGTCAGAGCGCAGGAGATTTGGCAGGGGAAAATAATCATAAACGTGCCTTTACTTTCATAGCAAAGCTTCAGAGTATATTGCTGGGACACAGCTGGTCATATGTGCTTGAAAGATCATAAAATTCACATGGAACATAAAGGTGAGATATACCATGATTAGGAAATGATTGTAACCAAATCAAAAAGGCCACAGCACTGCTTTTTCTTATGGTGAAAGTCATAATAAAAGAGCGGGTACAGTGTCAGTTCTCTTGCAGATCTCCTAACTCCTCTCTCCTTCCTCGCACCTTGGAATTGAAAGAAGCCTCCTGATAAAACTTTCAGAATTTGTTCCATAAACTGGGCCATGACTAAAAGAATTCACATTTTCAAACCTGAGGCCAATGATGGATGAGACAGCCAAGATGTGCTGAGAGATACATCAGCAGGCAGTCAGCTTGAGATAAAGGAAGAAGGCAACTAAGGCCTCTGCCACTCTCTGGATATATAGCAACTCCCCCAGGGCCAATAATTCACATACATATTCAGAAGATGCAACAGTAGAGTGCTGGGAAATAGACTAAGCAGCCAAACCAGCGGCCATCCAGAATGTCATTACTCTGTCCATCCAACTGTAGACTACTGCTGACTGAGTTATGGGTTTGAGCTGATTGTAAGGCTACTCATCGTGTCAGGTTTTGCTAAAGATGCAGCTTTTATGAGTTAGCTGACAATGTCATGAACTTACATCCACCAGTAAAATTCTGAATTTGCAATGCTTTTGATTAATGTAAGTAATTTACTGACCAAAGAGACTGTCATTTAATGGAGACATTGGTGGCTTGACCTGACAAATTAATCAGTTTCCTATCTAATTTATTAAACAGACTGCAGGGCTTTTTACCCATTTATCTTTGTCGAGAAGTGGCAATGCTAAGAAAAATGATTAATTTTATACTGTGTAACATTGTAGGGAAATTAAAAAGAAAAGCAACAAAACCAGTCTTATTTTATGGAACCATAAAGTTTTGTTTTATTTTAGTCTGTTTTTCCTTGAGCACATGTGAGTTAAGACGTAATGATCCATTAAAATGTTGCTTATCTTGATTTCATAATGAACAAGCCAAGTATGGAGAGCATTTCTAACCAAGTTACACCAAGAAATGGATGGACTAATGTATCTAACCATGTCATGTTTTTTCTTATGGTGATCCACCATGCCAGAGACTCTATAACAGGGTTGTTGGAGGATGATCTCCTGGGTCCGAATGATTGCTTGCAAAGCACTTTGTGTACCTACATATGAGGATTCCTTTATGAATAAAATGGGACTTGTTTTGATAAATCAGCATTCCAACTGCTGTATTTGAAGAAGAAATCGACAATTCACCAACTAATGAAAGATGTGACAAATGCATTTATCGCCAGCAAAAGAAAACTATTTCCCACTTGAATAAACCACCTCTGAATTTGAGGTGTTGGAGCATTCGTTTTCTCAAATGACCATCTAGAGTAGGCTGTAAAAGAGACACTGACAGAGTAAGTCAATAATATTGTTTCATAACAATCAATGGTTTCTGAATCTTATTGATTCTTTGTTTCTACTTTGACAAAAACATTGGTTCATTTCCTGATGTATTCTTTTTTTTTTCTTTATCTATCACATAACTAAGTGTAACTGTGTTATATTATATAACTCAAGCAAGGGCAAAATGTTGCACAAGTACAACACATTTTTAAAAATTAGTAAAAAAAAATCTGTTCAAACTTGCCTTAGACAGATTAAAAAGACATTTCTGCAGTTTTGGGGTTTTGTATAACCACAGTGAGAGCAATTACCAACAAGTAAGGAACACTTATTCCAAGAACACAATCCAGGATTCCAGGGGGGTCATAAAAATTAGCAGAACAACATGGAAATGCCTGCATGCCTCATGTAACCCCTGCAACACCGTATGTCACTAATTGGCAATGTACCATTAAACGCAGGACTCGTCTTAATATAGTCTCAACTTAAACGAAAAAAAACATTGAAGAATATTATTACTATTTTTTTAATAATTGGAAATACATTCAGGAATGAAGGAGTAAACTCAGTGGATCCAAAGTTAAATACAGGGAATTAAAACACTCTTGAGAAACAACAATGAAAACTGACCAAAATAAGAAGTCCTAAAGGGGATGTCTGTAGTTAGCATAGAATTAGCACATGTGGGTGGCAGTGTGATGATATGGAGCTGACATTGTTTGTGTGGTTTACACAAAACAAGTTGTCTCAGTTCTTCAAGATCTTCTGATTTAGGATGAATCTTATCTAAAGTTTATCTATACCTGCTGCTATAGACTTTATTTGGCCTTTTTCTTGTCTGGATTTTTTTTTTTTGTTTGAATTAGTAGCTCAACATTTCTTGTCTTCAAGAGTCAAGAATTGTGTGGTGATGTTTCAGAGACATACAGTTGCACTGAAAAATAGCTTTTTGAAGCATAGTAGAAGCCGTAAAACACTCGTCTACACAAGAGGGCAGAAAAAGAGAACAAATAAACAGAAGAGATCTTCATGCTCAGCTGAAAGGAAATGGCAACAAACTGAATTTCTGGCATGACTATACTAGCACTTAGCTAAAAACGATTTGCCTGAGTCACAGGCACATTGAAGTTTGGAGTCATCTGCAACTTGATGTCATCTGTCAGAATGGGTTCAGAGCAAATCACTCCACAACAACGGCACTGATGGATTTAACTGAAGAAATATCCACAGCAGTTGACAAGTAAAACATCTCATCATTATTTTTATTGACCTCAAAAAGCATTTGACATCATAAACCACAACCTTTTACTGAAAAAAAAATATTAGAGAATATGGCATCAGAGGAGTCACCTTTCAATGGATAACCAGTTGTTTGAAGGACAGAAAACAGTTCGTAAAAATAAGACATAAAATCCACATGTTCCATAACGTGGGGTACCCGAAGGGTCAGTCCTAAAGTGTTCAACATTTATATTAATATTACAAGTGTATCCAATTTATTAAAACACATTTTGTTTGCTGATGATGAAACGTTTTACCATGTGCGTGTTGACATAAAACAAATAGAAGAGTTAATTCAAATGGAGTTTGAAAAAATGGTTTGATTCAAATAAACTATCAATTAACTGTGATAAACATATTACATGATATTTAGCAATCACATTTGAAATTGTGGGCATTCAAATCAAACAAATGAAGGAAAACACGTTTTTATCCTGAGAAATCAATAAAAGAGTCCAATTGTTACATTAAAAAAACTGGAAAAAAAAAAATGCTCAGACAAAATGAAATATAAGAATGGTAGGAACAGGTCATAAAAATCAATTCTGATGCATTTGGTGTATTTTCTTTGTTGTTTATTGTTATTGATTTTTTATGTTTGTTTGTTTTTATGTGTTTATTTATGTAGTTTTGTCAGCTTTTGCCACCCAGTTGATGTATGTATGTTGGATAACAAAGAGATTTTTAGTTAAAATACCCTGATTGGTTTAGCTAAATGGAGCATAGTAAGTTTTTTTTTTTTTTCTTTCTGTCTTCTTTCATTTTCACCAAAACTAGAATATTATGTAATTTATTGTTGAGTTGTATGGAAATGAAATAAATAGTAAAACAAAAACAAAAAAAAAAATCTGTAAAATGGAGGTCCTAACCTGATGGTTTTTGAATGTATCCAAGGCCAAGCCTTCCCTCTTCCTGTTGACACACAATAGGAAGTCCAACATTTTGCTTTTCCTCATCATACCACTAGGGGTAGGTTCCAAAAATAAACAATCTCCATGTTATAAAAAAACTTAAATTTTTACGTTCTGGTTCACAAAGCCTTTTTGATTATTATACTTTTTTTTCTATAGCTAATCTGAAGTGCAAAATCTACCAGATCATGATTATTAACCTCTTAAAGCCTGAATTTATTTCCAACCATGAAAAAAAAATGTTTGCATTAAAGTAAATGCCAAATTAAGTTTAGATGATTAATTTGACAATAGCACATACAACAAATGTAATTTTTGGTTTGTTGCTGACAACAGGCATTCATGGAAAAATAAAACACTTGCTCCCATCTCCAGGATGAGGAGACTTTTAATCCTTTTCACAATTATTTACAGTTTTTTTCACTTTGTATACTAAGAAAACCGATAAAACACTACGATAAACAAAAAAGAAATGAAAACACAAAACTATTGTACTAATTGCTCATTTCTTTATTCTGGACGTGAAGAAAAAAAAGCAGTTTTGTTGAGACAAAGACGCACTTTGCATTATGCACAATTTACAACAGTCTGGCCCCTGTAGTGAGGAATTCTGGACCACGATTTCCATCACTGGTCAGTTTCCCACAGCATCATGGGTACTTCCTGAACTGGAATGACTTTAGCTGGACCCCTACATTTCATCTTCTGAAACTCCCCATCAATGAAGGCCATCCTCTTTTCCTCTCTAGCAGGTTCTTCCCTTCCATGCATGGGGCCTGTGCAATTCATTCATTCATTCATTTTCCAATCCGCTTTATCCCTTTCGGGGTCACGGGGTTGCCGGAGCCTAACCCGGCTACTCATGGGCGAGGGCAGGGGACACCCCTGGACTGGTCGCCAGTCTGTCGCAGGGGCCACAATCACACACCCATACACACTCACATTCACACCTAGGGACAATTTAGAGTAACCAATTAACCTATGAAGCATGTTTTTGGACGGTGGGAGGAAGCCGGAGTACCCGGAGAAAACCCACGCATGCACGGGGAGAACATGCAAACTCCACACAGAAAGGTCCCCCAGCCAGGACTTGAACCGGGAACCTTCTTGCTGTGAGGCAGGAGCGCTAACCACTGCGCCACCGTGCAGCCCGGGCCTGTGCAATGATAATCTAAAAGCTGGCAAATCCATCTGCTTCTTTCTGCGTACAGCTAGGGATTCACAATCACGTTGATGCAACAACCAGCAGTTCACTATCACCATATCGACTAAGTGAAAAAAACAACTGGTGGAAGAATGATTTGGATGCAATAATAGGCAATCAGTGCATCAAGAGCATGAACTTCACCTATGAACTCATGATTGTTGGGCATTCCACAGTTTTTTACTTTTTTTTTCAAGTTTGGCCCAAAAAGATTTCCCTACAACAAACGCCAAACAGAAAGATCTTCAGTGCAACAACATTTGGAAACTATAATATTTGATGCCGCACTGGTTAACAGAAAAACATTGATCAAAGCATATTTGAAGGGAAAAAAATATTTGAATGAAGTGCAAGGAGGAGGATTAGCTGGCTTCCAGCATTCTTGTTTGCCTTGTTTTTTTTGTTTTTTTTGCCGTGCTTCTCAAACAGTTGCTTTTATGTGTGCACGCTCTTAACACTCCGTGCCTACAGCCGTAAAGAAAAGGGTCGATGGTGAATCACTGGGATGACACAAAGTTAGAGGGCTGGTTATTTTTGACTCTTTAGGAACATTTGTGTCATACCTGATAGACAGAAGTGACATAGGTGCAGTGAAAAAAGCCATTTCAGGTGCAGTGAATGTCAGATGTAAGCGGTCTCCTCTATGAAGAAAAACCTAAATAGACATTTATTGGACACAGTTATTGTGATGTGCTTGGCTGAACACTGTCATGAACTGCAAAAGAAATAGTCAGATGAATGAGTGGATAATTTCTATGAACACTCTGCAGGGACTGTTTACACTTGTGTGTATGTTTTTAATTCACTTACAATTTGGTGAGCGAAACTTTACTGCCAGTGCTCCAGGCCAAGAACTATTTCTGCAGTGCTTCAACCATCAAGCAGTGTTTGTGTGACACTGTTCAAGCATCCACTGGTGACCAAACACCTGAAAATGTTTTGGCAGACCTTTATGGATGCTGATCTAAATGTTTATTTTCAAAGACTGTCTTTAAAAGCTGTTATTTGCCATATTTAATATTAATCATAACTTTTTCCTTGTCTGTTTTTGTCCTTCCCACATCAATCATAAGCCGTTTGTGTTGGACATAATTTTCTGATGGTGTATTTAAAAAAAAACAAAAAAAACAGGAATACTAAGAGAGACATAGGAGAAAAGTGAGAGGTCAAAGTTGGGAAGTGGTTGTGGATACAGATGAGAGAGAAACAAAATGTTGAAAATTAAGAGAAAAAGCATAAAAACAGACATTAAAAGTTCCCTGAGACTTAAATGTATCAATGACATAATTATCTGTTTATGAAAGGGCCAATAACACAACCACACTGTCAAATATCCTCGCAGCATTCTAATATTCCTGGAGATTCCTTCTCTCAAGAGAGGTGAAGGTCTGGAACATTTCCCGTCTTCTGTATACAATCTTGTTTTATTCTATTACTGAGATACACCAATAACCCTCGTAACCATCCTGATAATCACTGCATCGTTGACATTTACATCTGCTTACATAGCATTTGGTTATTTACTTACTGAACTTTCCATCTGCAGTTACAATTCAGATTATTAAGAAGCTTCTCAGACAAGTAACCAAACAACTTCTTGAAGGTCCAGCTGTCCTGAAAAACAGAATCCTGTCATTACAAATCCTGGATTACTGAGGTTCTTTTAACAATGTGAGTTTAAGTAACCAACATTTTCCCAGTTGTGTTGTCTGTAACAGAAACTTAACAGCAAAGACACTGCTCTAAGTTTAAAAAAACAAAACAAAAAATATCTGAATAAAAACTATTTTTTACACTTTGGCTCTTCACATAATCTTCATATAATCTTTTTTATAGCAATTGCAAAAATAAATCCATGAATAAATCTGTTATTTTCCCTCTCAGCAACACCATAATTCCAATTTTATGTTCCATTCATTCATTTATCCATCCATTTTCTGAACCCACTTTATTCATGTTCAATGTGATGGGGTTGCTAGAGCCTGTCCCAGCGACAGAAAGGCAAAGGAGTGCTACACCCTGGACAGTTATTTAGTCCTTTGCAGGATATATTGTGTGCTTCAGTGCAGTAAAAGTCAGGGTTGGAAAAAAGACACAATCACTTTAAAAACCTTGTATACTAAAAACATTAATGCAATTAAAAGGTATATAAGCTAAAAATGTGCATGCTGACATATTTGCCCAATGAGGCACCAAATCTTTGGGAAAAATATGGGCTGCTGGCAGACTATTTCAGACTAACTGTCTCAGTCAGTACTAAAAGGCTTTAGCTTTGATGGCTCTAAGTCAGATACTCCATGAACCACCTACAGGATTTGTGGGTATTTATGTTAAAGCTCCCAAAAGGTCAGTACTTTTTTATGTGCAAAAATGTGTCAAAATTACACTTTTTTAATAATAATTTTACTAATTGTATTATGAGGGAACTCAGTTTTGCAACATTCCTCTGCATGGTAAAACTTAGAAGCATCGAGCGACCATAGTGTTAATGAAGGAGAAAAGGGAAGCTTCAATGTCCATCAGGATCAAAAGCAAGGGCAAATTTATATTAAAAGCACGGAGTTGATAGCATGAAATAATGAAGCTCCTTTCTCATTTCGCTGATGCTTGAACTTGTATATCAAAGGACATTTTTTTGTAATTGTCCTCTGGGTCTTTCAAATATTTAAAAAATACATACTAATACCAGTTGAGAGAAAATTTCAGAACTTATCACTGCTTTCTTGTTAGAGAAAAGTGAAATTAAAGTGAAATTATCAGACAACAAAACATATTAATGACTAAATAAACTGCAGTGGTTTTTTTTTTCCATCTAACTAAAATCCAACATTGTTGAATTGCTTCCTTCCTTTTACCATTGGAACTATGGTAACACCACCAAACAATAAAATCTATATTTTACTCTTTATTTTGGGACCCGGTTCACTTTTCTTCACAGCTATGTCACAAATCCAGTAAATTGACATAAACAGAACCACAAATTGTCAACCACTTGTAAGCTGAAATGGATTTTAAAGGTTAGGGTGTTTTTTCTGTTTTTTTTTTTTTTTTGGTAATTTTTTACAGCTCGAGTACCTTCATGCTGACTCTTTATTCATAATTTATTCCATATAGTATATATAAAATAAATAGAGCTAAATACCACTGATGAATGATCTTCTTTTTGAAGTTCAGTCATACTTTCACAACTCTTAAGATAAAAGTATGACTCTTTACGTGTCCCCACCATGAGTTACTTCCACATCATTTTTGAGGAACATCTGTGTTGTGATGTTTCTGAGGCAATGGCAGGCCACCATTGGTAATCTGAGACTTCACTACACATGGTTCTAATCTTCCTGTAATGTTACGTACACACTAGGCATGTGTAATGCGTTCAAGAATACGCTGAATGTGGGTTTTTGAACGTGTCTTTAGCATATGGTGTTCACATAGGTGTGTCGCTGCCCAACACTAGCGCATGTGCTCACAGTTGGAAGGAGCTTGGTATGAAATGTCAGTGTGGTCCAAATCTCACGAATCTTGCTCCAGGCTTTTACTTATTCTGTGTAAACACAAAAAAAATGAATCATGCTGAATCAGCATTTTCAGGCTGCAAGTAAAACTGAATTTCTTTCAGCAAACTGCAATCATCCCTTTCTTTGACTTACATAATGAACAGCTGTTATGCCTGTTAAAGTGAGACATTAGCGGTTCCACACCAAGTGCACTGAGTAATGTGAGTGTTTCTGCTTTATTTAAACTGTTCAGGTTTACAATAACCCAAAGCTGCTGCTGAGAGGAATAAAAAAAATACTTTTGCCCATACTTTAGTTTGTCAGCTTTCAAGAAACCACAGGCACCCTTGGGTTTCTGAAGGGTCAGAAAGATGGACTCACATATTCATTTGTAAATTAGGCTCAAACAAAAGAAAAAACAAAAAAGCCCATTTTAATTTTCAATACTACATTTCATCTTGAATTAGAATGGTTTAGTTTTTAAAATGTAAGTCGTAGTAATGATCAAAGAACCTATACAACACTGTTTAATATTGTGATGGTTGCAGTTCCTTATTTTTGCATCAAATTTTTGGTTATGTGAGTGTGCTCATTTATAATAATATAGCTTTTAAAGTTAAGCGTATTTTAAAGTAAAATCAGTCCAGCACTTCAGTCACACTAGCAATCGAAGATTGATGTAAATTTGCCAAGCAGAACGCTTTCTGTCCAGTACAAGAGATATGGTACAGAGCAGATTGATTGACAGTGTTCTCCATCCAATCAGGATGCAGAACACAATGTGCAGTATAAAGACAAAAAAGTATGGAAAGTTTCACAAAAAAATCAGATGACGTCAGCAAGGAAATGTAAAATTGGAGCCATTTAGTTTCACACAGTTGGTAAGGTGTTTGTCATTCAGGCAGGATCTGTGCTTTGATTGTTCATCTGTGAAAAAAACATTTCAAAGAGATGTGTCAAATGAAGATTTGGTCTTTGTAGGACAGAAGGAGGGACGAGGAAGCTGGTCTCCAGAAGTTCCTGTTGTTTGTGGTCTCTTGGTTTTTTGTAATTCCGTGTTATTTTGAAATTCATTAATTATCACGTCCACACCAATGAGCAAAGAAAAAGGTTTTTGAAACTTGACAGCGACTGTCTGCATCAGGCAGATAAAGGGAGTTGTGATAAAACACGTCTACCATTTCAGTCCAAAAATGTTTGTTCAATTCAGCTCTGGCCCGATCCAGATGGACACCGAATTTTTCAAAACAGGAATTCAAAGTGTTTTTTTAGTCTCACTGTGTTTTTGTTGTTGTTTATTCTTTTTAATAATTCCGAGTTGTGAAATCAACAGATGAAGTTTGGATTTAAGTGCTGATCATGCCTCACATCTCTGACTCTGTTCTGCCGCTCTGCATTGAGCTCATTCGGTTTGGCTGTCAGGTCTGTGAGGACTCCCAGGTCAAATAGCCACACACTATCTGACAGCTCCTTCCTGTGACATGACTGCAGGAAAACTCAGATTTAAGACAGCAGGTTGACAAACTGCTGCAGCGCTTTGCTGCGGCTCAGCCGACGTATATCAGCAGGCAGAATCAGATCAGCCCAATCAACCTCAAACTCCTCCAATAACGAGTGGAATAAATGATACTTAAGTCCATTTGCCCCGATAGAGTTCATTTTCTGTGTAACTGGTGTCATAAAATGGAACAAGTCTACTGTTCAACCAGCAAACGCACGTTCTTCTTCTACTGCTAATTTTAAGCAGGTTGCTGGTGGCACACAAATGTATTATTTTTGTCATGTACAAGCATGAAAAAAAGCATGAAAAAAATGCATCTGAAATACATTTCAAATACGTAATAATTCAAACATCTGTAAAGAACAATTTTTTTTTACTTTTGCTTTTTAACAACAAACAGAAGTGGATGCTTTATTAATTTTGTATAAAATGTGTGTATAATTATTTTGAGTACCGACTTGTTTTCATGTCAGCCTTTAGTTTTACCTCTTGCCTTTATAGGAAATCAATTTTAAATGAAGGGGGAAAAGGCTTCAGCAGGAAACAGGAGGAGAGAAGTGGGAAGTTTTAGCTCCGCTTGCAGCCTTTTTGGGGAGGCTGCCAATGTAAAAAGGCCCAACTGTGAATTCCCCTCTGAGATGAGCCTGGTCCAGAGGGAACACAAGCCAATCTCCAGCCTGCTCTCTTACCTGAGAACAGCTGCAGGCTCCATCTGCCAGCTCCTCATGGTGGCTACCTCGGGGAAGCGTGCTTCACCCTTCCATTTCAAAAGAGAAGCTGCATTGTTTTGACAAAGAGGGATTTGGGGTTTGATGAAACCAGCGGGGCAGCTTCGATGGTTCTGGGTAAATATGTGAGCTTGTCCTTCTCAAACTTTTATCGACACAAAACCCACACTCAACACACGGCACATTTTTATACTTACTCCAGAAATGACTTAAGGATGTGGCTATAGCTGAAATATGCTGGCTGTCTGACTTCAGTCGAATCCATACAGTTAATGGGCCATGTGAGCACTTCAGTCAAATTTCTTCAAGCCTTTTTAAACAGTTTGTGTTGTTTACCAGGCTGGATTTCATGTTTACAGAGCATGCTACATCAGAAAATTCTGAGAAATCGCCAGTTTTCAAAACCAAAATACTGAAATCATTATTTGGACACTGGAAAAAAAACAAACTTTTTTTTTTTACCCTTCATTTAATCCCAGCAGACATACAGTCATTTACCAGATGAATGTCATAAGTACATTACTATCTATCTATCTATCTATCTATCTATCTATCTATCTATCTATTTGTCAATCATACTTTTATTGACTAACAGGTTTTTGGTCAGAAATTTCTGTTAAAGTTGTGAATAGAATGCAGGATCCCAGATTAGGATCTGCCTTTCTCTGTGTAGAGCAGCAGAACTGAACAATTACCATTTACATAAATGCAGATGCTGCAGAATTTCTTTGTTTTGCGGTTCACATTCTTCTGCAACAAATCAGATAAACCATTTCTTGGAGACATAAGTGATCTTGTTTTACTCTCTGAAAAGAAACTGTAAAAAGTAAAATGTATTCATTCTTTTACACACATTTAATTGCATTCTGCACTTTATAAAAGTTTACTTTGAAGGAATAAAAAAAAAAAACACATTTCCTATCGCTGATGTTTTTTTCAGTCTAAAACCTTTCTCAATTTAAATGAACTTTCACTAAAAGCATTGTAATATGGGCATGGAACTGCTGTTTTTTCCCATTTTTTTCTACCTTTTTATATCTGTTCCTATCAAATAAATCTACTAAATAAATAAAGAAATGGCTGCCAAACTGCAGTTGAAGTAAGGCTGCTGCGACTAATCTGTCCAACAGGATTGGAACTTGAAATAGTGCTGATGCAGATGCAAAGAGTAGCCATCGGTGACACTGCTGAGCGCAACACTTCTGTCAAGAAAGAAGTGTTCGCTCTGCTTTCTGGCAAAAAGAAAGAGTGTTTAGGATTAAAACGGTCCTCTGGGGGCCCATTATAAAAATAACACTAAATGCTCTCCAGATTAATGAGACAGGTAAAGTAATCATCAGCCGACACCAGTAGGCCATTCTTTTTTTCTCGTCCATATCAAAAAAGACTAAAACAAAAGGAAGTCCTCTAACAGTTTAAGCTTTAAAATTTTTTTGAATCACTGATTATTGGAAAATGTGTAAAAATGTGAGTTTTTAATTTTTTTTTTTTTTTTATTAGGGCATCCCAGTGAAACAATAAATAACACACAACACTTGTTTCCAATCTTCTTTTGAAACCAATACAATTATGAACTGTTTTCATGCATTTGTGATATTAAACCTTCATTATTTAGACATACATTCTGCAGTAGTATTTTTTTTTTTCTAATTTTTTGTTATCATTCTGTTGTCTGGCAGAATTTAAGTTATCTACCTCATCCAGCTCACATCTGTGAGTGCAGGTCTTCATGAAGGCTCTGCCTCCCCAACCCCTTCAATAGTGAATGTTTTCCGTCAAAATCGCAGTGATTTTGATTTATTTTTTCACTTGGTATTAGCCTCTCCTGATTTTCCTTTCTCCCAAATCTGTCTTATAATAACTTCTTTCCCCCAAACAATGACGTTTATCGTTTGGGATTGGCTGTTGACTCAAAGACAAGAACTTGTAAGTATCCCTGATCCATACATGGAAACAGACACAGATGTTATAGCTATTATAAAAATTTTTTTAGACGTATGTGGGTCAAGGAGCTAAATGTCACTGAGCTTATTATAAATTGAAACATTATTTAACATTTGTGTTTTAAAGATTACATATTTACACCTCTGAAAATTGAAAACTCCAGCAAAGCCTACTTGATTTAAGAAAAAAAATCTTTAACAGCTGAGCTTTAGCTCCATTCTTTTGAATACAGTTTGACTGTTTACACAATTAATGTAATTTCAGCGGATTCTGAAGCAGAGAGAAGCAACCTTGTACAAATATAGGTGCTAATATGTAGAACACTTTACAGAAGTGCAGTAAACGTAAAACCAGGTGAATATATCACAGCGAAAAGCAGCTTTGTGCTGTTCCATATCGGTGTAAAGCCCATATAAAAGGCTTCTTTTGTCCATGTCAGAATTAGCTGATCCACACAGGTCACATAAACTGTGAGAGTAACGGCATGTGCATCATAGAGCCTGTGCTATTTAAATGTCACCAGAGACATCTCCGGTGTTAAAAGAGTAAAGAACAGATTTTTATAGGACACCTAAGATTGCAGGAAAAGGGTTTTATACTTTGATTGGTGGTCTATTCAGCATTATTTTATAAATAAAGGCTACAATGCCTATTTTGCACATTTAGATTTTTTCCCTTTTTAATGTATGTATATTTTCTGTGTTGTGTTTATTTTTATGGTTGTATGCTTGAAATATTAGATTTTTTATAATATTTCTCGTAAATTGATATTAAAATTTCAGTGCATCAAAAGAAAAAAATGTCAATAAAGTTTATGTCAATTCCAGCATCTCAGTATACATCTGTTCCTCAACAGCAGAGGAATCATTTAATCAACACTAAATTACTGTAAAGAAACCTGACTTGTTAGACAGTCTTTTTCTTTTTTTGCTGATAAATGATTTTCTACGAGTCAGGTTATGTTTTCAAAAGCGTTTACTCATACAGGAAAAAGGGGTGATCCCCTGTAAGTTCTAATCAGCTTAGAATAACAGTTGTGGCTCATTGATTTCTAATAACTTAATGCCAAAGACAGCAGGGGAGCAGTCTCACAACAGGATGGAGTAGAGATCTATGAATAAGCCAGTAAGGGAGAGAAGAAAAACATCCTGTCACGGTCACACTCCGAGTTATGACAAAAAAGCCACAAAAAGGTCAGCTGTGCAGTCATCTCTTTTCAAATTGAAGTTTTGTCCATAAATGCCTCATTACAGAAATGCACCTCACTATGTTAAAAATAAAATGTGCTCCTCCAATGTCACTCCAAATTCATTCATTCATTTTCCAATCCGCTTTATCCCTTTCGGGGTCACGGGGTTGCCGGAGCCTAACCCGGCTACTCATGGGCGAAGGCAGGGTACACCCCTGGATTAGTCGCCAGTCTGTCGCAGGGGCCACAATCACACACCCATGCACACTCACATCCACACCTAGGGACAATTTAGAGTAACCAATCAACCTGTGAAGCATGTTTTTGGATGGTGGGAGGAAGCCGGAGTACCCGGAGAAAACCCACGCATGCACGGGGAGAACATGCAAACTCCACACAGAAAGGTCCCCCAGCCAGGACTTGAACCGGGAACCTTCTTGCTGTGAGGCAGGAGCGCTAACCACTGTGCCACCGTGCAGCCCTACTCCAAATTCAAGTAAAAAAAAAAAGCTTAGCTTTAGCTCTGCCACGTGGCAGCAAAGCCCATATAACTTTCAATGCATTAATTGCTCAGATCACAGCGGGATTCCTCTGCTTCTATAAAGAAACTTTAAACAATAAAACCCTTATTCCCTCATTAAATATGGAACTGCTGTTGCTTTCACCCTTTTCGTGCTGCTGTCCCCCAAAACAGTATCCTTCTTTTGGCTTCTGAGTTTAATTCTTTTGGTAGAACTTCTCTATATCAGCATCTTTTTTTCTTTGTCAATTGTTATGCTAAATTCAGAGCATGTAATTCACGTTCGAGAACGCTAAACAGACATTCTTGACCTTGCTTTTCACCATCGATAGTAGAGCGTTTACTCGCATATCGAAGAGGTTTGGTGTGAAATGTTAAAGCAGTGCAAATCTTGCTCCAGGCTTTTGAAAATGAAAGACTTGGAGTCATGTAATTCCAGCCGAGCACAAACTGCAATTATTAATTTGTAATGTTCAACTTTCAAATGGTTGGTGCTTCCAGGCTTTAAAAATGGACGATTCCCATATGTCACTACATAATCGGTGTCCCTGATTGGTCAAAGGTTAACTGGTTTAGCTTTCAACCTAAGTTCAAAGGCCATGCGTTTTTTTACATAGAGTGTGACAGCTGACTTTTGAGTTTTGAATATGGAAGCCCAGAACATAAATATCCACACATTTTCATAGAGTTTTCCTTATAGGTGGTCACTTGAACATTTCCAAGCCTGGTGTAAGTTGTGGGGACCCATATTTCTTATCTCTATACGTATTGTTTGCGCTATGTATTTTTAATACCTTTTTTGTACATGTAATGCCTTTATATGATTCAACTCACAAGAGAAATCTCTGATGAAAACAAATGCCTTGTTATAGACATGTTTAGTCTTGGTATATTTTCACTGAGTAACAGAATGACCTTGTTCGACCACATCACAGAAGCCAGAAGGAGAGACAGATTGACATCACTGATTGGAAACCACATCCAGATGGACACGCAACACAACAAAAGAGCAAAAGTGACCATATGAAGCCACAAATGGAGCATACTCCTCTCCTTCTGACTCAGGGCTGGCGTGAAACCAGCTAGTTACTCATTTTACTATTTGTGAGTATTCAGACAGGGAACGCCCCTGCTGCCATGTAATCTAATTTTACTGCTCGTTGGTTGGTCAGCAATGCATGCAGCTTGACTCCCGGAGCTCTGTACAACTTTGATCAACTTTTAACAACAACTTTTTAAAAACCTTTTAAATAAATTGATTATTTTTCTAAGCAAGGTTATTTTAATATTACTTCCTCATCAACCAACTCAGGGAGGTTAGTGGAGGGCCACCTCAGCAGAGTGTAGCATTGGGGTACATGTGGTCTAGAGTCTGGGTGTTATCAGAGCTGTTCACCACCAGGTTTGTGGACTCCTCCTACAGCAGGTTTCCTTGTAAAAACAGCTTCCATCACACTTCTAGACTATGAAGTTCTGCAAAATATAGGATTACTTATAGAAGATAACATTGGATCTTCAAAAAATGTGGGCTTTTAAAGTTTTTCCAGCATTCTTCAATCTAATAGAATTTGAAATGATCATGAAGTTGGTGACTACGGTCAAGAAGGTTCTGGTGGTGCATGAAAACCAAAGTCTTTTAGCCAATCACAGACCAGAAGTCCAGCAGGGAGTCTGCTCCTCTCGGTAACCCTTGATCGACATTTCCACTGGACTTAGCTGAGCAGCAGATGCAAGGAAAAGCAACTCTTAGAACCTCATCCAAGGTTTTCTATTCTGAACTGTCCCTGAAAGTACCCCAAAGCCAAAGAAAACATCTGAACATGGAGTCCAAGGTGAATCTCTTTTTAGGTTTCAACCAATGACTTCATGTCTTCCTAATGTTTGTTTCACAGGTATGGTGCAAAACAAACAAAGACCAAAACATTAACATTCTGGGTTATTAGGGCCGGGCATACGTTTAAGGATTTACATCATTCAGCCCTACGAACAGCAGAAGTCTGTCTTCTGCCCCCTTACCATAAGCTGCACTAACTTTGCATATAAGATGTCACTTTTTTTTCCCAGAAGGGGGACCATTTTTTGCATTAGGTGCAATACAGGTACTACATTTCCTGTGACATACCTGAAAAAAAAACATTGATCTAATTCACGCAGCATTTATACCTGAGGCAACGTGGCCCCACAGGAAAACAGAAGCTCCACCATGTTGTACTGCTGCTTTGTGACCTTTGTTTATGAGCCTCATAAATCACAAACTGATGCTTTGCACAGAAGTTATTTGGGTTTCATCTGTCCATTAGACACTTATGGCATTATGTAAAATAAACGTAATATTTAACACTCCTGTGTGTTTGGTCCTTTCTGTCAACAGTGCAGGCCAAATGTTCAGTTGCTGTTCACTTAAGACTCAAACTAAACTTTTATCTTTGTGGTTCATAATATTATGTTTTTAGTGTTTTTACAGAGCATTATCATCCCTATTGGATTTCTCAAATTCCTTAATACAAAAAGCTTATGCAGTGAGAGAAACCAGGTATAAAGAACCCAGATTTGAAAAATGTCAGGTTATTTGCCTTGTCTTAAAATCTGCCTTTTTTTCCTCTGCCGGCAGCAAACAAATAAATCCCCTGTCCTTAGTTTTAAAATAGTACATAAAGACATACTGAATGTGTTTTATTTTATCCATACTTCCATCCATCCATCTTCTTAACCCATAAAATCACTTCGGGGTCACAAAGTTGTTGGAGCCTATCCCAGCTACTGTTGGACAAAGGCAGAGTACATCCTTAAAAGGTCACCAGTTTGTCGCAGGGCCACACCACACAATCACATTTGAACCCAAAGACAATTTTTTGAGTCTTCGTGTAACTTATGAAGCATATTTTTGGACTGTTGGAGGAACTCCAGAGAAAACTGATTATCAAACAAAAAAAATAAAAATTTCTAGGGGCTGTTATGAGGGGGTCAGATTATTTTGTGACATAAGTCAAATTCTCAAATATATTTACAAAAACCTTACAAGTACTGTGAAAAACAAAACAAAAAAACATTTGTCCAATTCACCGCCCCACTCCACCTCTTTTTTTTTGGGACGCTTTTGCTTCCCAATTATGCAGTGGAGATTTAGGGGAGTTAACATTAGCCTTATTAGTTCTGTCAGAGTTCAAATAAAAGAAATGCGTTTTAGACTTCATAATGATCATCCTTTAGATTGAGTTTTTTTTTAATCTTCATTTAGTCTTTTGATTAAAAAGGCATTACCAATGGTTTATTTTCAGCTTGTCTCATGCAGTGCAAACTAAATGATGGGGGGACGTTCGTCACTAACTGCACCCCTACCTCTCTTTTTTCGATACTTTAGAGGCAGGGAAGCTGTCACTCCATTGAATCATTCC
The DNA here is from genome assembly GCA_036245035.1 of Adrianichthys oophorus. Taxonomy (NCBI): domain Eukaryota; kingdom Metazoa; phylum Chordata; class Actinopteri; order Beloniformes; family Adrianichthyidae; genus Adrianichthys; species Adrianichthys oophorus. The sequence continues at coordinate 25,976,565 of BSAI01000104.1, forward strand.
TGTCATTTACATCTACCACCAGGAAATTGAAGTCAAAGATTGACTCCATCTTATGCCACACATAAAGACCTCCTCAAACCATGGTGTTATAGAGAAAGGACGAATTAACCTGCACACATACATGAGGGAGAACAGCCTTAAAAACTCATGAAACACAGCAAAGTTGACGGCGATGGTACAGAAAATTTGAATTTTTTTGTGCTTGTTACTTGCATGTTTGTCAGCTGCCCCCGTTAGAGCTCAAGCAGGGAGTAGAAGCAAGCTCTCAGACATTAAACTGAACGAGATGAACATATGTTTACATTTGTTTTCTTGTTTTGTTGAATCAAAACATTTACCTTGAATATCAAAAACTGGTTGTTCAATACAATATTTTACATCTCATATTCGGAATGGATTTTACTTTTTAGAAATAGTAAAGGTTGTTGATCCAGAATAAAGCCCAAGCCCACAAATGACTAATGACAAATGCAATACAAAATTCTAAATGATATTTGTGAAAGAAGCTCTCTCCTAAAAAAAGAAAAAAAAAAGATTATGAAAAGTTTTGGTACAGGCAGGACTTTTGGTAGGATTTGTAAATATCCTAAAAGTGAATAACACTGACTGATTGTGACTGGGAAAAATAAATAACTTCCTAAAACAAGGAAAACACTGGATTTGCTTTCACTCGCTGTCCCCAACTATTGAGAGTTTCAGGTTTCCTGCTTTTCTAAATGATAATGATTGTTTTTCTCTTTTTCAAAAATGTTTCCTGTTGTGATAAAAATAAATAGTTACGTTTTTTAGGGACAGGTGGAATAAAAATGTGTCAAAAGGAAGAATAATTCCACTTAATTAATGTCAGACCTAGTACGTCAACAAGAAAGAACATGGACAAAAATTTATCCATGGGAGACTTAAACAAAAAAGTGGAAGAAAAAAAAACAAACAAAAACATTTAATTGTCAGGGTTGTGTCCTTTGGATTGGTTTGTCATTTGTGCTTTCTTGGTTCTTGTAAAGTTTTGTTTTCAGGCTTATTTTTCCCCTGTCAGCCTCACCTGGTTCCATTACCAATTACCCTCAGCTGTCTTCAGTTACCTTATTACCTTCTGTGCATATAAGTGTCTCGCTTTTCCAAGTCGCACTTTTCTTCTGTCTTGTCACCTTTTTGGTGGTCTTTTTCTTCAAAGTGTTTTCATATTTAATTGTATTTGTTAAATGTTTAGGTTTCTGCCACCAAGCCTGGTCATTCAACACTAATTCCATACAGTCACATATGACTAAGACATCTGGTTTTAACAACCTTTTGTCCTTTCTGTCTGCAGCATCCAGACTGGATTAATTTACAAAACAAAAGCCTTTAGACTGGACATTTTTATTTCAAAGAAAGCTCTTTACAAGAAATCTCAGTGATCAACTTAAAGAAAAGTGTTGCTGTAACCTAGGTTTAATATTCTAATTATTTTAATAATTTTGTTTTATGCTGACTTTTATGTAACTCTTGTAACAAATTTTTAGTTTCTGCCTTTTACTAGGCCACAGTTGAAAATAAGATTTTTCTGTCTTGCCAGGGTAAATAAAGGTTAGATAAATAAAACCCTACAACATGGCTGGATTAAAACAGTTATTTGAAGATGTGTGCAGTTGCATCTCATATTAAGGTTTGTTTTTGTATCTGTAAAATTTAAGGATCTGAATCCCTGGGGAAAAAAAGAAGAATCAAGCCCAGTCACTGACACTAGCGCAGCATGTGTTACTACATTTCACCAGTCCTGCGGAAAAGGTCTGAGCAGCGTCGAATTCAGTGTCCCTTGACCGTACCATGACATCTCGCCATAACCACAACTCTCCTGAGATAACCAGCTTCTTAAAACAATGTGTACAATGCAGAGTGTGAGCACCTGCAAGATATTTAGCCAGAAAATCACTGCATGACTTTTTTACAATGGGGGGGGTCAAGCTAATGTCGTATAATGTGTTCAAGCTTGTTTATCATTGGTCATCATCATCTTTCTTAATGTCTGTGTGGATTTTTCATAGGAAGAAGGCCATTTATCTTTCAAAACTTGTAAAAATGACTAAACATGTAAAGCTAAAAACAAAGCTTGCTGTCTGCTTACCAGCATACGCGTAGGAGAATTGACACTTCAGGACAGTGGAATACAGAAAATCTGCGGTCTAAAATTGTTTGATGGGACTGCAGCATAGCTAAATAAATACTCAGGGGGGGGGGAAATATTATCTTCACAGCACTGCAACTTTTCTGGTATCTTTCAGTGAGTGGAGCAACAAACATGCCTTGATCTCTGAGTTTCCCTCAGCTAAGAAACACCTCAAAGCAGTCCAGTCAATGGTCAGTAGCTTGTGAAGACTTCTGGCAGAGTCAGCAGAAGCAGCTGCTGCAGCTGAATGAGAATAAATCTAAACGCTGTGAATTCAGAGAATTTCACAGCTTAAACTTCCTACAGCTGTACACATGCCTGGTGTTGAGGCAGGATGTCGCCCCAAACCACAACATAAATGTTTAACTGTCAATGTTTGTGCTCTGATTTTTAAACCAGACGTCAGACTTACAGCCTTAATCCCTTTTTAAAAAATCTGCTGTATTTGACTGCAGGAGCTTCAGGATTTGAACTTTGAAACAGCTTTGTTCAGTGCATCTACGTTTTTTTTTTTTTTATCATTTTTTTACTCTGGGAACTAAATTCATTTCATTCTTTATTTTGTGCCATCATTTAATACTCTGTTCATCTGTTGAGTTTCTACAAGCCAGGATCTTGTGCATTCAGAGGACAGGTGAGTTTGCTAAAAAGGTTTTTTTTTTTTTTTTGTTGCTCTTGTGCAAGAGCAGTGTTGCAGGCAGAATCAACTACAAAAAACCAAAAACAGAAAAAAACAGGAGGTTTTGCTGAAGTTAAGACAGCCAGTGGCAGTAATCGTTTTCTCTGTCCGACACAGATACAGGCTGTTGATGCGCACAGAACTTTCACACAGGCGATTGCTGTTCACTAGACAGCCGAGCAAACAGAGAACTGAAAAAGCAGAGGATTGCACGTGGTGCTTTCATTCAGTAGAAAGATCAGTAATTACCAGAAAAAATAGCTCTGAGGGACAAACCGATTCTTGTCAAATAAATGCAGTGCTCATATCCAGCTGCAGGTTTGACGCAGTTTGACCGCATAGCCACCGCAAGTGTGAACAACCCGAGACTGGGTTGGTGTGAAAACAAGAACAAGAATAAGAAAGAACCTAAATGCTTTCTTTACTGATACAGAGAGTTTTGTGTGTGTGTATGTGTTTTTCTACCAGAAGTCCAGAGCTGAAAAACCATGGTAGCTAATTTTGGAATAAAATGTTAAGAAAAAAAACAACAATAATTAAATCAATGCAAATGTGTGTGTGTGTATGTATATGTATATATATATATATATAAAGAATACTTCGACATTTTCCAATAGTGGATGTATCCATGTTTTTTTTTTTTTTTTCCCCAGTCTGATTTACAATCCTGACCTTGACAAGGAAGTGTCTTCTTGAACACTGGAAGGATTCCCACTCACACTGAGCACTCCTGGAGGACAAAACCACTTCTGATGTTACCTTGGAGCAGTGCTTTAAGTAACCTGCATGTTTTACTTATTTCCCCTGTTCCACATCTTAATTTGGCTCATTTGCTCTGCTTGGACATAAAAACCTGACATTTTTTTAAATTTTTTTCCTGTTAAGTGTGATAGACTAAAATCGAAGGTAAAATATGGTGACAGAAAAACCAAGGTTAGGCATCACTGCTCTGAAGGATTACTGTGGTTTCTTTAGGAAAGCATAAAACAAGAGATCTTCATTCTGAATTTTGAGTAATCATAGAAGTGTTTTTGCACTTTGCAGCTCCCCAGGTTTTCAGAAACATGAACTGGTTGTGAAATTGATGTCATATTTAGAAAACTCCAGGGAGAAAAGAAAAATGATTTCTAATGTTCTTAGTGTTATTACTTCCTGCAGAGTCACTAAAGATTCCCACGTTCTCCAAATCTTGTATTTTTCACTTTGACGTTTTCTTTTGTTGTTCCACCAGCCATCATAATTCCTCTCCCTGCACCACCACTAGAGGTGTGAGGAGAACAAAAGTTGCACAACTGTGTGTATTAGGACACCTCGAGCGAGCTGCTGCTTTTGAAGTCCTCCTTTCAGAGTTGTACAGCTTGAAGATTTCTCCTGAAAGTCTTCCACTCCTTTAAATGGGCTTGGTTCCAGATTGATTCTCATTCAGTGAGAGGGAACCTTTGAATATGCCAGTTGGGTTTTACAGACATTGACCTGGCAGCAGGCTACACTGGCCTGGCCTTCCTCCACTGCAGCATGCAGTGGTCAGCTCATATTTTTTGAAAATCAGCTCTAAGTCAGAGCTAAAGAGAAATTGTAAAGTAAAACATGATGAGGCAGCGTTTTACAAGGCTGCTTACATCAGTAATATCTTCTGTTTTTAAACAATATTGCACCGCTAAGAAGGAAGCATCCAAAAAAACTGCTGAAGACATGACTCAGCTGTTTGGATCTCATTCCAATAAATTCTGCACTCTGAGTAAAATGGGTCATTTTTACAGCACCTTGCGTTTCCTGTATTGTAACACCTAAAGGTTTGATTTCTGCTTTTTTTTCGTTCACGTCATACCAGGTCTGCTATTTTCCTGATTCATTTGTAAAACTTCATTTGAATTTCCTAAAATTCTTAGAACATTTATGGTGTTTTGAGTTCCTTCATGGCAGTGGCAGAGCCTCCTTATTCTATGGCAAACATGTTCACTCAACAAATCTTTGAAGTAATCACATTGTTGCTGGTGTCTCAGATGTTCTTTGTCACACGAGGGCAGGAGTGAAAGAGAAACGGGGCAGTCTGTTGTCAAAAATGAAGCATTTCAGACCTACAGGTGATTTAAGAAAGGTTATCACATGTTTTTGTTATATGTGTGTAGTTCAAATCTCATGATAGAAACTTTAAGCTTTCTTAAACCTTAAGGGTAAATAAAAACAGGAGAATTCACCAAACACTGACATCAAATTATGACGAACTCCATGCATGGAAAACAGGATGCAGTATTACTTTTACTAAATTCTAATAAGGGTATGTTTTGTTAGCATGAACTACAGAAACTGATTTTCATTTCAGGGAAATATTGCTCTAGACAATTTTTCAGGTGCACTTCCTTGTGTTTGATTCTCAAGATCATCTGGACCCAACGAGTGAATCTGAGTGCTGCTGCTGCTGTACAGTGGTGGATACTTCGAAAAGGGAGAGTATAGAGGCGGAGCTGATATGCTCGTCGCTGTGATACTTGGCTGCACTTGCCCTGCTGATGCTGAAGTAGTTTTAGTAGCCTGATAACTGCTTGTGGATTTTGTGTTTATTTTTTTCTAAGTTCTAAATCCTTTTTTTTGGCAATTTTAGGGCACAATATTGTAGGGAAAGGGAAATCGAAGTAAAAAAAAAAAAAAAATACTGTTTTCTCTGGTGTACTAGATACTATCTCGTGAGCACAAGAAACAAAGTATGCGTGCCAGAAACAAAGTGGTCATTCGCACACAGGAGGCCTTTTAAGAATCAATTACAATGCTCCTCACTAAATGGCGGTTCACTTTTTGCAGTCTTGCTGTTTGCACGTTTTTTTCAGTGCAGTTTTGCACTTTTTTTTGGTCTCTTTCTACTGTGCAATGTGTTCTTTGGTCACAATCCGATCTTTGTTTTCATTTTATCTTTCTAGTCTGAATTTACTATGAAGGTTTGACCTTTGAATGTTTAAACAAGGAAAAAAAGTGTAACATTTTTCATTAAAAAAAAAGAAATCTGATATCCTACTTTGGAATTTCCCCTATTGCAGATTATTTTTAGAACATAAACCTCATGATAACAGAGGGAACACCTATACCTGGATATGACATTATGTGAAAAAGTGGCGTTGGTCCACCACGACTACTATGGTTCTGATCAGCTGGGAGCAGGACAAATCATTAACCAGATTTGATGGGAGAACAGTTTATTTAAAATTTGTCATACAGTCCAGAGGCTCAAGGACGTGGGCACCACGTCCACACCACTCTGCTGATCCTGGTGCTGCATGGGCGTGTCTCTCCTCTCCAGAAATCCGGCCCAGTGTTCTCCATTGTTGTCTGCAACAAGGCTTGTTTTGGGTTCTGACCACTGCGACGGGGCACTCTGTTTCTTTTGCACTTCTTCTTCTTCTCCTGCGGGAGACTACACTTTCCGCTCCAGCTGTGGCACGGATCCAGGAGGCGGATAATCCCAGTTTGGGCTTCCTATTTACCCTCTTTTCTCTTCCTGGTGTTTAATAAAAGGCGATCGATGTCAGGTGCTCACCTGTTACCTGTTGTGTAATTACATCTGGAGGAGTTCAGGGTCCTTGGAATTTCCACAGTCCAGAACAAGAAGCCCAGAATTCCCCCAATTAAAAACGCACCCCACACAATTACATAAGCTTCTAGAGTTTTATTTAACCTTGCAGTTTTGTTTGTCCAGCATCATCGTAATGTTATCTCTGAACCTCGCATAAAACTAGTTCTAAAGTCGCTGTTTGTTTCAGCGCAAGAGATTCACCTGCTTTCCCTAGTTACTATCCCGTTAGAGTCCTGTGATAGATCAGGTGCATACAAGAAACCTTTTTTTTCCTTTTTCTTCAATCTCTCCTTAGTGGTTCTGTACAAGCGTTAAACAGTAAAACACAAGTGACTGTCCTGAGGGCGGCTGTTTCGAGAATGGCCCTGGTACTGGGCCTGTGTTGATACTACCTTCATGGAATACATAAGATGCACAACATTGGATTTGGGTTGTTCTTAAATATGCAAACACTACAAATACAATTTGGTTGATGATATATATCCATCTTTTCATCTTCTGAGCCCACTGAATCAATTTTAGGGTCATTTAGTTGTTGGAGCCAAACCAGGTACTGTTGGGCAAAGGTGAGGCACATTCTGAACAGGTGTCCAGTTTGCCTCAGGCCATTGATGATTTTTTATATACTTTTTATCTTCTGAAAATGTGACTTCAAGGAGAAACAACTTGAAAACAAAGCAACAACAAAAAATGAGGTCAAGTTTAAATTTGCCCTTTTGTTGATATGCCTTTGCTTTTTTTGTACAGCAGTTTGATCCATTGAAAATATGTAACTGCAACATATTTTGTTTAATATTGAGATTAATATTGAGATTAGAAATTGAGATATTTTCACCCTGACTCAGTTCGTTTTTCCCACTGAGTTGTGCTCAAACAACCTGGGTTCCCATGCTCGTAACAACACTCCACCGTTTGGTTGTGGTTCGTCTTTTCTTTAAAGGCTGTTTGCCAGGAACTGTTACTTCTTTTGCTGCTACAGACTGACTTCTGTTCATGTGTAAGAACAGCTAAAAAGAAAGATAAAGTCACAAGTTGTTAGAACAAAGCCATTGTGTTGAAGTCTGTTGCAGGTAGACGGATGCAAAAGCAAAACTTTTTTTGTATGAATTATCAGCAGAAATATTCACACCAGTCAATGCAAAAATCCAATTTCTGTGCCGATATCTGCAGATACTGAAAACGTATTAACATACATTCCTATACAGCAACAATTAAGCAGTTAAAATTTTAGAAAATTGTTTTATTTTGTTTTTCCACATAATTCTACACCGAAGTGAACAATTATGCTAGAAAGAAACAAACAACATCAAGCTAGTGAATTCCAGTATAGTATGCCAACTGGAATGATTTGATAGTGAGGACTCAAGGATTTTTAACTAATATTAAAAGTGTCATTAGTTTTTCTTTATTAACCGAAAAAATTACTTTTTTCAAACCACATGAATAGAGAGAATACTGAAGAAAAAAAAACACTCCACATATCCTTGACAAACACTTAGAAAGTGTTCTAATTGTGACTGGAAAGAACCTTTTCAATGGAAGGTATCAATGACCAAAGACATTTTTAAATATTTTTGGCACTTTTGCATTGAAATTCAATCTTTTTTATAAGAGTTCTTACATTTCTAATGTACCTTTGAAAGCAAATAGAAGAAAAGGTGAGTGTGTATTACTTTCTGCACTTGTTTCTGAATTTTTACTCATCTCATCATATTTTGTGGTCACTGATCTCCTCACTTGCTGTATGATTTACAGCTTTTCCTCTGGGAGCTCTGCATCTTTTCAAGCACTTGGCACACATGAGTATCATCAGAAACCAGATTAATCAATCTAGTGAACAGTGTAACTCTGTTCACAGGAGAACATACAGTTTATAAAGCAAAGCATTTGCAACAGAAGTGTTTACATGGGATTGTCAGTCAGTCCATCTGGATCCGTTCCTTAAACAGCACCATTCTTGTCTCATTCTTATACTTTTTTCTGTGTTCATTCCTCAACAAGCAGCTTGACAGCAGCATCTCTCCTTATATCCCACAGAGGGTCCAGGTTCTGCACGCCTGAAGAACCACCTTGTGCTGTGAAAACAGTAAGCGGAGTGAACTTGTCTGTCAGTCAGAAAAATAGACTCTTAGGAGATATTACACTTCTCTAGATGTAGCTGTAGCTGCTCATTGACTTGGAGTTGTCAGTCTGAATCCAGCTGCTGTGCCATTTTACTGCAGTTTATCACAGAGGTGCCCAAGCGTTTTCTATGAATTGACTTCTCCTAATAGGAAAAAATATATATATATTAAAATACTTTACAAAGTTATGGGAGGCTGCATTCTGGAAAGTTAAAGTAGTTCTCCAAAAATTCGGCTCTATGCTAGTAAGCAGTAAACTGAACATTTTATTTAGTTAAAAAAAAAAGGCTTTTTCTTTTTTTTTTCCTTATCCTTTTTTTTTGTTACATATGTCTCTGTGTTTTAGTTCCAGAAGTACACAATCATTTTATTGTTGCTAAAAGGTTTTTAAAGCACTTAACCTGAAAAGTCCTGACTGACTTTTTTTTTTTCTAAAATAACTAATTTGTAAAGTACCCTTTCTTTTTCTTTTCGGATTTGGGATATTTGAAAATTCAATGTATGTGCGCTGTATAAAAGGCAGTCGCAAAATAATCTTGTTAGATTCTTTAAAAGTCATTTGAAAGGTAAAATGTGCTACTTTGGAATGACTATATCTAACCCTTTTGACACAGTTTAAACCAGTCTGCATTTTTTTTTCAGATTTTTAGGACTTCAGCTCCTTTGCTTTAACCTTTCATAGCTCTATAAGCTGCTGGGAAGTCCCTTAAAAGTGAAACTTTGGGCTATAACTGTCTCTCTATAAACGCAGGGCCTCCTCCAGTGATCACCCCCCAGGTTCCTTGTAACACACTTCAAATGAATGCGTATGTCAGGTTTGAACACTCCATGAAGGAGTTGCTTCATTCTGATCCCAAACAGCTGCACGCACTGACAATGAAGTGAAACTTCTCAAGTGTGAAGCTCCTGTCCTCAACAGTATAAAACCATGTGAGAAACAGAAATAAACTATGATTTTTTTCTAAACTAAAAAAATGTTTAATCGACATTTAAACAACTTACACCTTCTACACAACCAACTGGTGAGCAGAAACTGTTAGTTAAAGATCCACCCTGATTAAAAAAACACGTGTTTTGGTGTTTATAACATCTTCTGTTTTCTGATGATGGAAGACATGCTGTATATATTTTTTTTAAATTGCGTTTCTGAGTAATTCGATATTCAAATCATTGTAAATCAGCAGCAGACAAGAAATGCTCTTGGAAAAAGAACATATTAGTGATTTAGAAATTACGCTGGGCGGATCACAAGCTCCCTGCTCTGAGCTCTCTGCAACAAGAAGAAAAAAGGGGGGTAAGGTTGCTTCCCTCCGGTACCACCCTTAACTCAATGACACATTTTTAAGGAACTCTTGCTGCTCTGCAGAAGCTATGTCCTAGAACATGACATGGGTTTTAAAAAAGCACTGGGAATGCTTTTACAGTAGTTCAAAAGATGATTGGGGTGAGGCTTTAATGACTAAGAAATATGTGATTCTCAAAAGGGTTCTTAAACAAAACAAAAAAAAATAATAATTCTGACAGTTTCTGTAAAAAAGATACTGAAAAAATGTAAAAAGTTGTCAATGCTTGTCAACCTTTTTTTCATAATTAAGAATGAGTAGAAATTGCCACTGTTATCATTTTTATTTTTTAGATCTTTTACTTTTGTATTTCCTCTTTCTTCTTATTAAAAGTTTATCTCTGAAAATAAACTGAACATATTCTCTTCTCACAAACGTGTTCTGACGCTTTTGTACAAACATCTATAACCATAAATTGATTTCTTAATCCCAATATATGTATACATAAAACCCTCCTGTTGTGTTCTGGGTCAAATTGACTTGTTTTGCAATTTAAAAATAAACTAAAAAAAAAAAAAAAAAAAAAAAAATTTTTGTAAATAATCCAATCTTGCTTTTGTGTAATCAACATATGAAGTTAAAAACAAAAAAGTTACTCTATTTGTAATTCAAATAGGGGCTACACAGTGATGTTGTGCATGTCTCACCTAGAACCAAGATGGTCCTGGTTCAAATCCCAGCTGGGTTCTTTCTGTCTGGAGTTTGCATGTTCTCCTTGAACATGTATCGGCTTTTCTCAGGGCAGTCCGGTTTCCTCCCACAGTCCGAAAACATGGTTCATAGGTTAACTAATGTCTTTAAATAGCCCATAGGTTTGCAGGTGTGCGATTGTGTGGCCCAGCAACAAACTGGCAACCTGATCAGGGTGTACCCCGTCCTTGCACAATACTAGCTGGGTTGGCTCCAGCAACCCCATGACCCCAAAAGATTTGTAGGTTTTGAGGATGGATGGATGGATGGATGGAAATTCAAATAGAAACAAGCATCAATGCTGTTTCTCAGAAACAAACCTCACAAGAGGGTTAAATAATATAAGTTGTAGGATTTTAAACAAATTTGTCAAAACTTCTTTACTCACCTAATGGCTTTTAAACACATTTTTAACTCATCCAGGTCATTTTGCATGCAGATTACATTAAAGTGTTTCTTTGGATCTAAGCATTTCTAGTGGAGCTTTATAGTGAAAGCACTAATTACTGCTTGTTTTGGCCCTGTGTTGAGATAGGAAGACCTCTTCATCGAATCCCACACCTGATTAGGTTGCTGCCTTTGTGATTTCCGTGATGGAGCACTCAACCATCGCAGCTCCTGATAACACAGACCATGTGTGGTCAGATCAATAGATTGGCTTTCAGAGACTAATATTTCTTAACTCTGAAAATTGAGTAATATTACCAGCCCTGATATAAGAAGACTTTATTGATTATGTGATCAATATTAAAGAGCAAATATCAATGACTGTGCATAAAGTTTCACAATGATGGACTATCCTGTTATTCCTAACCATTTAAAAAGGGAGGAAACTCAATAACCATCTGAATTTGGTATCTATTTCTAACTGTTCCTGCTCTGTTTTTCATTAATCTGTCCTTTATTACACGTTGGCTTTGCTCTGTCTTCCAACTATGTTATAATTACTCGTCTATGTAAAAAATACTCTGTAGCCAAGCAGTACAGCATATTATGTAGCAGAAAAAAGACCATCGTTCAGCTTTGTTTTATGAAACCACAGGACACATCTCGTATTTTTTTTTTTTTTCTATTTCTATTTTTGATGGGAAGTTTTTTTCAATCAGGAGGAAACAGCTCCTTGTTTCAGGCATTTGTGATGAATCGTGATGATTAATTAAATTATTGCGTCAAAGTGTGAAAATTGAATAAAACTCTAATAATTTGTATTTGTGAGGTTTTGAAAAGCCTAGGGAATGCCTCATTGTATTACCTGTTTTATGAAATGCCTTAGTATTAAGACCATCAAGAGTTTTCTATTTCAAAAGTCACAGGAGTGGGTGCACTGAGGGTTTAATAACAAACAGAAAGCATTGGTGTTTAGAGCTGATATGAATAAAATGTTATTAAAAAGAAAATACAAGTTTTTTGTACTACTGTGTGTTACACAAGCTACGACCGGAAATTGATCACTCAGTGGTGTATTGTGCAGTACAATGTAAAGAACATTTTCTGCTAATCAGATCAAATCAAACTATTTGTATAGCACATTTCAACACGTGTAACTCAGTGCTTTACATAAAAACATATTTGAAAAACCCTATTTCAGTTGATGGAAAAAGCTGAGTGGAAAATGATGTGTTTTTACTACAATTCAAAATACATGTTTTCACAAACAGTTTAAAAACCTAAAATACCACAGATTATAGCAAATAAAGCCCCCCTCCAATCATCTTTGAAAAAGACGATTGTAAAAGCACTCAAATGAATATGTTGTTTGTAGCCCAAATTTCCTCGTCTGCCAAGAAGGCTGGGGTCCTGGATGCTCTGTTCCAGGAAGGGGCCGATCAGGTGCCTGAGTGAGGGGGTCACAGCAAAGTTCCTGACTGAACTTTGAGTTAACAGGATGCAAAATACTGCTGGCGTTTATATATAACCGCACATAAACTGTTCTTGAACGCACCACATGTGGTCAGTATGAATGTAGCATGAAACTTCATGCACTTCTTTTGCAGTATGTTTGCTGCATGTGACTATATGCGAGTCACTCAGAATTAGTATTTGATCACACTCTGCGAGGTCTCCTTCAGGCCTTAAAAGAAAGGTTCCTGGTGATAAAACCTGAACAGAGTGCATCTTTGTTCATGGGAGCAATGGATGACAGACAGCGCCCTCACTGTTACTAAGACTGGAAGGAAGCGCCGGTATATGTAAATGGACGCCTAAGCTAAGGTCTGCTTTAACTGGTATCCAAGCTTACGCTAAAGTCGTCATCATTGCTGAACAGCCAGCTGTCAATGAGACTGACTCCAACAAAAATGAGAGGGAAGCGGCATGTTTGACTCAGAAATTGAGCAGCTATTTCGTTCAGACACAGAAGATCAGGACTTTGATGAATTTGTTGAAGAAGATAGATTAAAAAATATATGTGAGTGGATTGTTAAATAGTGGAATAAAGTTCAACTAAACTCACCGTTTTGCTTCCATTACCTTTTTTTACCCCTTATGATACAGTGCGCCTTGTGTATGGGTTAAGCATAAAAATAGACCCCTTAATCAAGACTGCGCCTTATAATGCTGCCTTATGGTGCAGAAAATTAAAACATACACATTACAGAACAGCACATAGACATTTTTGTTTGTGGATATGTATGTCAGTGCTTTTTACACTGAACTACTAGCAATTGTTGATCTTGAAAGACATGCTATAAAAACAGAAACCAAACTTATCTTAGCACTCATGTCATGAGCATGCTTGAAGGTTGATGCTCGTTTTCCTCACAAAATAGCAGCATTATCCATTCACCTGTGATTTTAGACCTCCATTTGCACCTCTGGTACAATGGACACAGCACAGATTGTTGTCTGGATGCTTTTAGATGATGTGTTGTTTCCTGCTTCTCTTAAATTACATTGGACTGTTGCTGCAAAAAAAAAAAACAAAAAAAAAAACACATGCATGACCTCTGAGATTGTGCCACATTTCTCTATTTTTTTTACCTGAGTATATTTTTGATTTTCTAAATACAATTTCAACATTTCGTACTCGCAGCAGGACATTAAGGCTGTGCTGGAGGACATTTAAAAACTATTATTGAGATATTAAACCAGCATTTGGCGGACATTTGACCAGCAGCAGATTTGTCACCACTGTTTACACCACCACACATTTGAAAACAACCTTTCCGTTTTGGGTTATTTTTTAAGTTCCAGTTCCCAAGCAAATATCAACATCAACACTTAAAGTTATAGACAAAATAAATCAGGAGATAAAACTTGTGCTTGAGTAAGGTATTTCCTTAGTTTCACCAAATCATTTTATGTCGCTATGTTGTTTAAAAAAATGATTAATTTCCTTGATTTTATCTCATCCCCATTTCAAAATTCCTTTTAAACATTTGTCTCTACATCTGCTGATTAGCTGACTGAGGTGTCTGACTGAACCCACCTGGTCCAGGTAATCAGCCAGGCCTGGCCCTGAGCTGCATGGCATCTTGGAGATCTTGATCTTGGGCGCCCCCTCCAGCCCTAGGCACCATTTTTGGGTCTTGATTGGAAGATGGCAGGTTCAATTCCCGCCTCTCCCGCCCATGTGTTGAAATGTCCTTGGACAAGACACTGAACACCACATAGCCTCTAGTGGTTATAGGTTAGCGCCAGTGGAGCTGCCGTCAGTGTGTGAATGTGTGTTTAAATGGGTGAATGGGGTTGTCACTGTGAAACGCTTTGGGCCTTCTAGGAAGATAGAAAAGTGCTACACAAGTATGCGCTATTTACCATTTAGGCGGGCGCCTTGCTCGCCTATGCCCGGGGCATGTGTTGGGTAAGTTACTTCTAAAAAGTAGTTGATAGCTTTACTTGGTTACTGAATCACAATTGTAATTAAGTTACTTTACTCATTACCTATTTGAAAAAGTAATTCACTACTCGTTACTTTACTTTTTTCCACTCATATACAAATTCTCAAGGTTAAAAACAGCTTAGCACAAACAAGATCCTCTTATCTTTCATTTAACAAGGCCCTTTTAAAAAAGAGATTTTTAATGTCAATAGGATGTAAATCACCTTTACTGCAGCAATGAGGGAATATCTGTACTTTGACCGATCCCCAACTCTGCACGCGCATGTATGCACCAGTTATTCCGTTTAGTTTTAAATTAATTGTGCATTTCATTTGATTTAACCGACAGAAAATGTCAGAGCCTACAAAACATAAGTAACAAAGTAAAGATGGTTTCTATAGTCCAGCAATTGTAATTAATAACCAAAATTGTTTATTGTAATTCAATCAGTTACTGACAAAAGTAATTGCATTACAGTAATTAGTTACTTTGTAATCTGTCACCCGCAACATTGCCCGGGCCGGCCCTGTAATCAGCAGCAAAAATGGCAAAGAGAGCTTTTTCAGTCCACTTAAAATTAAAGTTGTTTTCAGGTAAGGTTAATGTCATTAATGCAATGTGAATGTTTTAATATGCATTTAAAAAAAAGAAAAGAAAAAAACCTCCAAGAGTCCTTTTTCTTTTTCATATGTGATGTCATGTATTCATAAAAAAAGACTGACCGTTTGAATTTAGGACATTTCATTCAATGTTATTGTATAAATACATAACTTACTTACATGGCCAGTTTTAAATATATTAAGCTCCAAGTTGTACTCATTAATGGAGTTTTTTTTTTCTTTAATTCCTTAGTCCGTATTCATGAGATAAATAAAATAAAGTCCAACTAAAAAAGCTGAAAGGCTCATTAGAATATAGATGGACTCTTATTGCATTTGATTGATTTCATCTGTATTACTTATGTTAATGTCATTCAAAAACATGGTTCATTTTCAAAACGTTAACTTTCTTGTTTCTCTTGTCCTCCTGAACTTTAAACCTGGAACTCCACAGCTTTAAAAATTGCATCTTTATAGCTTTGCAGGGTTTGCACAAATCTCCACACACGCTCTTCATATTTTGTGCAAGTATTTGAATACATTAATCTCCAGCTCAGAGGTGGAAAATGCTAAGTTAGCATGACCCTTGGAGCAATGCAATCTCACTCCGCAATGTGTTAAAGCATTGTTGCTTCACAGCACAGATGCAGCTGCTTCACAATAAAGAGGTGGTATTACAATATCAATTTTACTTTTCTAACTTCAAAACTCCTACTTCCCCACATTTCACAATATTTACAAGAACTAACATGCCATCTTGGTTTATGTAGCACATGATCAAATGTTGTTGCTGTTTTGACTGATTTTCCAAGAAACATTGCAAGACTGTTTTTTTCTTTTTTTGTTGATTCTATTAAATTTATTTTATTGAATCATTATTTAATGTAGCTATTTTTTTAATCCACATCAATGAGAGGGTATTTAGTTAAGTTTGCAGTACAAAGTAAATTCACATTGTCTCCTGGCCAGAACTGATCAGGAACAGAATAAAAAAAAAGATGCACATTTAGCTCCTGCAGCCAATTCCTTAACATCAGCTTCTGCTACAACTTTACTCACAAACAAAAACATCAGACTTGCTGATGTCTCTGAAACGTTTTGGACAATTGGTGGTTGAACATTGTCCGGTTAAAGCAACACCCGTGTCATAAATCCAACTTCATGTGATAGAGTCATTGTCCAACAACAAGCAAACAAAAGCTTCATAGCTACATTGTTGTCTGGAGAAAAATAAGGTCCCAGCTGGCTGGTGTAAGTCTTTCAGGGATGTGTGAAAGTCCTGCTGTCCATCAGTCAAAACTGCACACTTCACGACTGAGGAGAGGTGGTAAAGTATCTTTGTTTCCTCAATATGGTGACAAACAAAGCTGACTGAGCACATCTGCTCCCCCATCGTAGTCTGCTTAGCTAATCGCTGTCCAAGTATTTATGACATCATGGGAACTGAATATTCACCAATCAAGGTAAAATCTGGAGGATCAGAGGTCAAAGGATTTATTCTCAGTCAGAAATGCAGAGAGTTCATTCTTGGACATGTAAACCATGTTTAATGTCCATGTTCAACATTATTGCAATGAAAAATTCCAGGTGACGTATTGAAGTTGAGCCATGCCATCTGGACTTCATATCTTGTTTTCTAGCTGCCTGGATGAGTTTCGAAACTCATCCAGGCAGCTTCATCAGTCTGGATGTGTACCAATGACAAACAGCTTCATCAAGTGATGCAAGAACATCCCACTGAAACTCCTTTACGCCTTGTTTTCCACAGAGGGGTTTTCCACACCGGGGTTAAAAATGGTCCTTATTTAAGACATTGTAGGTACAAACTGTGTTTTTGGTCTACAGGAAAGTTCTACCGGAGGATCGTCTGTCTTCTGGAAGGTAAGGACATAAAGGAAATCTTTTTTTTTTTTTTTTAAGTTCTCTAAAGGTCATGATTTAAAGTCACTGCCTCTGATTCTGAGTATCAATCATCACTGCAAAGCTCCTTATGTGTTTTTGATAGCAATCTCTGTGAAAGAAAGTTTCTGTCATGTTGCCTATTTCCTCCTGAGGTAAAACTGACCCAATTTCACCATGTAATAATACCTCAATTACCTTACAATAGAGAACCAAGGTGTTAGAGCTCCAAGCCCATTACTGGTAGAAATGACATCTCACAATGCCATCTTTGACTCTGCTGTTTATTGCAGTCTGAAGATAGAGAGTATATTGGAGTTTTCTTTGCAGAAGGTGTTGGAGCATGAAACGGATTTCTTTTTGTGCCTTGGATGAATTAGGCATAAACTTTTTAAAGCTACCTACATTCTGCTGTCACTGTGGAGAGAACAATCTGATTCTAGACACAAAAAAAGGGCACCAAAAAGGGAAGTCAGCATTGATGAAAATGCAGAGCTTTTTGAATCCACAAAACAGAACTGTGCCTACGTACCGCAGGAAGAAAATTTCAGGTTGCATTGCAGAAGGTCACTTTAATGAAGCTGTATAACAGTAGCATAATTGTAAAATGTAAATAAGAAAGTCACTGTGTCCTAGGTTCTTTCTCTCCAAATTACACCACATTTCTAATGTGTAATCAGTGAGAGAAGATCAGAGTGACACTGTGCCAGAGGGAGAAGTTAAATGCTTCCCAGCATGAGTGCAGATGATCCTGGGATACGCTCGGATGAGAGATGGCTTCACTTTTCTAAATCCGAAAGCTTGCTCGGTCATTCTTTGACGCGCACACATGTGACGCTGCTAAATTCCTTGGTGTTTGGTTGACTGATTCTGTTACACATACAATAAGTGGCTGTTGGATGTCAACAAAAGGTTCACAGCTTACAGGCATTAATAATGAGCAAAACTCAACCTGCCAGAAAGACATGCTGATTATTCAGTCCAGTAAGTTTTAATCAATACTAACAACACCTTACAGTACTTTAGATAAATAGCTGTCCAGCATGCTGCAGCTCGTGTATGCTGTACAGGGCCGACCCTGGGCATAGGCGACCTCGGTTGCCGCCTAAGGCGCCATCTACTGAAGGGGGCGCCAAATCTCAATCATTATTGATGGTTTTTTTTTCACTCTATTTTTAAACAGTTTGACCACTTATTTTATGTAAAAATTCAAAAAAGTGATAATAAAAAAATTAAAAATAACTCACACTGTTGACGTAATCAATAACTTTGCTTGGTGCAGCGCCCCTCCTTACTTGACGCTGCTGCTGTCTATGCTAGGTGGGCTGGAGGGTGGTGTTGCCACTGCTAGTGCTTCTATAAAACTTTAAGGATAAAAAAAAGGGAAAACAAGCCCTCAATGACGGCTTTAAAGGAAAAAAAAAAGAAAGGAAGAGAAGAAAAACTGGCTTAAAGCAGAGGTTTGTCTGTTTGATTTACATTCAATCCGTCCCCAGGGACGGCCCTGATGATGTAGCTTTGTTTTTAAAAAAGTGGGATGCAAATAGATGTGTTTGCATTTTGGGTAAAGGTAATGTACAGACACGGTTTAGCTTACACCTGTTTCATTATTGTTTGATATCCAGGCTCCTAGTGCCTAATCGCATGTTTGAGTATTGTTGGTTAACCCTTTAACAGGGGAGCTTTAACCCCAGTGTCGATGTTCTTTGAATTGCCTAAATCTTCAATTGTTTATGAAAGTAAGAGAATTTAAACTGGTTCTGAAGCAGACAAAAGCAGCTTTGCACAATTAACGTAAGCCAGAAGAAAATCACCTTTGCAGCAATATGACATTTTACTGATATAAAGTGTCACTCAGTCACTCAAGTATTTCAATAATGCAGTTCTTTATTTCTGATTGAATGTAACAGAAGAAAAATAACCTGTGGTCCTTGAAAGTAAGTGCCCTGTTACGCAAGACCAAAATAAATGACATTTAGCAACTTTAATTTGCCGAATTTCAGTACAGTCAGTGAGCAAAGGCACAGATGTATTTATGGAAACGTGTTTGTGAAAACTCAATCAATTGATACTAATCAAAGCAACATAACAATTTTAAGGAACATCTGTCTTTGTAGAAGACTCTGTCTTAGTTTAAATTATAGTAGGAAAGTTTCATATCATAGTGATGTTATTAATCCTCCAGGTTCAAATGAGTGAAAATGTTTCAATAAATGAAGTAACCTTACAACACAGCTTTATCATCTAGATTAATAAAGTTGATTAAGAAATGCTGAAAATTAGGGTCAATATTTGCATGACATTTGAGGTCATCTCCTACAGTCTACATGGGGTTATCTCCAGAGTTTAATAAACTACACGAGCTGTCTGTGGTGATGACAGTTATTAAATTCAAACCCAAACTCTTACTTTTACTCTTTTATAACCAATGCAAGCTCCATGACAGCAGCAGGCATGTAAACTTGTCGCTGAAAAGAGATGCAAAGGTACATTTTGATAAGACAGTTGTGTGTTACTTTGCAAAATATTCATTAGTTTGTTAACGGCAGAAGTTTCACCTCTCTGGCAACCTCTTCCAACCCTTCATTCCCAGGCCAGTTGGTATTCCTCATTTCTCAGATGTGTTTGAAGTCTGCTAGCAGTTCCTCTGTCCTCTCAGTCCAACATTTTCAGGTGTCCATAAGAGGGCATCAGGTGGCATTTTTGCACAGAGGTCCAAACTACCTGAACTAACTTCTATCCATGCAGAGAAATAGTGGCTTCACATCAAGCTTTGTCTGTATGGCAGGGCTTTGTACCACAGAATGCAACATCGATTTAAGCAAGAAACAGGTAAAACCTTTTTCAGACTCTTTCAGGCTTAACACGGTTCTGCCTTTTACATTTGTAATTAATGTGTGACAGATAACCCCCGCGCACATGTTCATAAATTGTTTTGTAATATTACCTGTCTTACATGTGCCTTTCTTCTAGAAATGAAATAAGTACTGTTGACTGATTCTGCTAATTGGATTTTTTTTTTTTTTAAAGCCAGTGGACTTTTTCAACTCATGATGTTATGTACTCTTTAACCCTTTAACACTGGAGCTTTTGCTTCAACCTTTGTAGCGTAATTTTTCAACAGTTTTGTAATTCCGACAGAGTCTGAAGCAGAGAAAGATAGCTTTGCGCTTTGCGACGATATGCAACACTTTACCAGCATGTTGCACTTTACTAAAGTGTTACATGTTAGCACAAAGTGCAAAACTGCTTTTCTCTATATCAGGTCAAAGTGTCAAAGAGTTGCGGTAGTTCAAAGCATGTGAGTTATTTATTTGTACTGATGTTGCTCCAAGTGTTGAATTATTATTTTCAAGTAAAACAAGCATTACAGGACTGGCAAAAAGGACAGCATATATAAATCACAAAAAAAATGATAATAAAATCATTGTTGAGACTAAAACAGTTTGCTCACTCACCCAAAGAGAGCTTGGAGCAGCCAGTTGAGGTGGCTTGGGCATCTGGTCCGGTTGCCTCGCCAAGGAGGTGTTCCGGGCATGTCCCACTGGGTGGACGCCCCGGAGAAGACCCTGCCCCTGCGAAACGGTTCCGGATGAGCGGAGGAAGATGGGTGGATGGATGAAAACCAATAAAGGAAAAAAATGCTGCTAAAAGTAACAAGTTTGTTATATGTAACAGAAGAATGTAAACTATCCCTATTTGTTTTTGCTAAAGGATAACCTATTGTCCTCATCTTAATATTTATTCATCACCTTACTGCCAAATACATCTGCACATTTTCAAAATCACTGTAGGGAGAATTCCAAGACAATTTTTGCTGTCCTTAGTGTGCTCTTCTTGCTTCTATAACGCACAGTAGTTCTAAATGGTGAAGACAGGACTGTGGTCTTTACATGTTTAGCAGGAAAAGGTAAAAATCCTGCCTTTTGAACAGTAATGCAAACAGAGGATGATGGCAGTAGAATGCTTTTTGCACACTTAGAATGATCTCTTTAAAAAAGAGAAACAGACCATTTCCCTCTGATCTGTCCTTTCTTTTGTTGCTATGAAACCAACAGAAACATGCATCTATAAAATATGATTGCTGCAGAAAATAAATTAGTTGTAATTTAATTCCAAAGTCATTTTGGAAATGGAGAAAACGAAAGCCATCTCTGACTGAGTCTTTTTTTAGTTTACAAAATGGATGAAAAAAAAAGCTTTGACTCTTTGTATTCAATGAGTGACATTAACATTTGAGGAACAGTGGCTAATAAATGGCTAACTTTCACTTCTGCTAAAGTGCGTCCCTTCAAAGTGATTCTCTTTGATGGTTGTTCCACTGGTTGGTGGATCGTTTTTGGAAACCTGAGTTGCATATAAACCAGCTTTTCATTAATGTTGTAAAGGAATTTTGCATTTTTTTTGTTTTTTTTTTCTCTTCATCATTTGACAAAGGTGAGAGGGATGGGAGGGGGGGGGGGGTGTCATGGGATGCTTGTATTTTATTTTTGTTCACAGAAAAATAAGATGCTGAATTGTTTTCTGCTTTTTTGCTTATGTTTTGTTCATGTCTTTTAAAATCAATTGACAAGAAAAACAAGGTAAAGCTCAAATTCATTCATTCATTCAACTTTAAAAGCCTTGAGTCTTGTGCAGCCTGGGTACTCAGTTGACAGTTCACCACTTCATTGCAGGGCCACACATAGACAGACAACCCACACACTCACACTCACACTTAAGGGACAATTTAGTCACCAATCAACTTGAGAAGCATAATTTTGGACTCTGAGAGGAAGCTGAAGTGCTTGGAAAAAACCTACGCATGCTTGGGAAGAACATGCAAACCCCACACTGAAAGGACCCAACAAGGGACTTGAACCAAGGTCTTTTAACTGAGGTGGAAGGGTTAAAACCATGTAGCCACAATGTTTTTCCTTTCATGATTAATTTACGTTTTATTTGTTTTGCCATTATTTTCCAAATCCCCTTCTTTGCTAGTAAAACATTCTGGTTTCAGATGAACGCAGTTGTAAATTTTTCTTCTTTTATTAGGAGTTTGATGTGAGGATTGTGAACTTTGGTTTGCTTTTTGACAGTCATGTCATGGTATTTGGTCTTGTTCTGTTTTGAATTGTCCCTCAGTCACATCAGTTTCAGGCTTGCCATGATTCACAGCTGTCTTCATTTCAGTTAATTATCCTGGGTCTATTTAAGTGTCTGGTTTTCAGTTAGTCCTTGTCATCATCTGCTCCGCTCCTTTTTGTTGCTCCATAAATTTTGTCTTGCTTAAGTTTATTTATTAAATGTTTTTGTTTTTGCTACCAAGCCTGGTGTTCTGCATTTTGGGTCCTCCACCACCAGTTCATGACATTTGCATGTTCATGCATGGCAGCTCCTAAAAGTGTTGGTGCTGATTGGACCCATTCACCAATGATTCCTCAGCACAGCACAACCCAGTCCAACACAGTCTCATGTTAAATGAAAAACCTGGCAAAAACTGTCTGTAGCTCTACTTTTATTCTTTCTCCAAACCATCTGAACTCTTGTTATTTCACAAAAAAATATTGAAAAGCATGGTAGTTGATTCCAAATAGAATAAAAATAACTTGTAAACACTTTAGGTGAAAGTATCGTCAAAGCTAAACATTAAATGCAAAGAAAACTCAAAGTGATAAAGAGAAACAAAACTGCACAAATTGTGAAACTTCTGAGCAAATATGTCTTGAAACAGAAAAAAATTGGGGACACTAACAAAAATCTTCCAAAGTCCAAGTTTGATTTTATTTCCATGAAAGTTGTTTTCTTTAAATAGCTATGCTTTTTTTAATATGTGTATAAAGCACTAACAAAAATGCAATACGTAACGTCTCTTTTTTTAGGCTCCAAGAATAAATACTAATACGGATAATAAAAATAAATACTTGAACCAACTTGAGCCATCCAATGGTTAACCCTAAACCAACATTGGAGAGTGTTTTAGATCTATGCATTTAAAAGTGTTATTTGCAAATCAAAATCAGTGATATGAAGTATGCAACCCTAACACCAAAAGGTCTTGTCAAACTTAATTTATGCAAACCATCACATTAACTTCATGAGAACAATATAAAGACATGTCGAATCAAGAAAATGAAAAACGGAAAGTACAAACAGAAAAAGGAGCTCTTTGAATTGCTACTAAAATGAATCGGTGTCCAGTTTGGGAAAAGCATGTATTAACCTAATCTAAACTATGGATAACTTGTAATTTATTCAACTGCATATTAGAGCATGTGACTCTTCTTTTTCTTTCTTTCCTGTGTTGGTCTGGCTGTGTGTTTCTATGTCACACAATAAGCAGATGGGAAACAAATCAATCCCATTTTCTGACTATTATCTCCTCTGTTTTTGTGAATGAAGCCTCTCCGTTGAATAAAAGAACAGCAACGGTGCCAGGACATCTGTGCTCTCCTATCAAAGTTGCACATCCCAAACTAAAGGTCCCCATATAATTCCCTGTCAGCCTAATTATTTACAGCGGGTAAAGTTCACTTGTTATCATTAAGAAGGCGTAATTGTTGCATAGCCTGGTCTCTTCCATGCAAAAGGTTAGCCTTACAAACAAAATATACACAAAGGTCAAGAAAAAAGCAGAAACATTTCTAATGCTTGTCTAACGGCTGAAAGGATTTTTTAGAGTATTGATTCATCTTTTCAAACTCATTTTTGTGTATGTGTTTCCTGTTTTTTGTATTTGTCTCTCATTTTCCTTGTGTGACAATGCCATCAGAGATATGACCCTAAACTTGAATGCAGCAAAAGTACACCTGCTTCCTGAGAAAGAGCAGCACAGAAGCGTCCTCAGAGAGCTGCCCTGCCACAGAAAGCTCCTGAGCGGGCCAGCACTGATAAATCTTGCACATTTTCTCAGTGATGGGACAGAGACCTAAAGAGGAAGGTGCTTTATCACCAGCAAAGGCTCTTGCCCATCTGCCTTCAGCACTTCTCACCTTAATACGGAGGAGAAAATGGCACTAATAATGTTGTCAGGCATGTTTGGTTTTGGCGGAATGGTTTCATCCATCAGTTTCATAGGAGATGGAGGAAGAGGCCACTGATGTGGATACCCACTTAAAGCAGAAAGGGCAACATTTCAAAGAAATACAGGTTTCGAAAAGCTCTTTAAATGATTCCTCTTCCATTTGTTTTACATACTGCAAAAGGAAATTTCCCTTGTTTACTTCTCTGACTCTAAAAATCACATTTTAGCGGGGTGGGATTTCAGAGGACTGCCAGTGTTTGGGCTGACATGGCTTGTACAAAACACTTATTTTCCAACATCACACTTGGCATATTGATTTTAGGGAAGTTAACTTTTTTTCTTCAGCTTATTTTTGAGTTAGATGACACTGTGGTAAGTTCCTCTTGTGCTCACATGAATTTGTCAAGTGTGCGATGTGATCCTGTTCATTATGAGACTCCGGTGTGGTGCAGAAACTCCGGGAGGGAAAGTCTTTGTCAGGAGTTTTGTTTCTCATTACCCAGAGGGCTTCAGCGCTCTATATTTCTTCTGCAGCGAGTCCCCAGGTTATACCAGTGTTATCTCTTTCTTGCTTTCTCCTTCTTCCCAACTAAAAGACACTGTTGGCATTGATTAAGGTGTGCTAAGAACCTGCTTATGTGTTTAAATTATGCGCGCCTGATGCTGCGGGCGAGCGTTTGCAGCAGTGCCTTGGGACCATTATTCCTGTGATGGAAATTCTTTGAGGATCTGAGCTTCGCATCCTATTTAGCGGCGTTGCTGTGAGAGATGCCACAAGGCTTAAAGGCCATTATAAAAACTGATTAATTCTTAAGCTCTGATAGATGGGTTACAGTTAAATCATATGAAGAGCAGCAAAAGTCCTGCTGAAAATAAGCCCTTCACTGTGCATTACTACTAGATTTAGTCATTGTACATTGGCTGCAACACTTGGTTAGAAACCTGCACAATAGCAGCACACACATTTCATTTTAAGCTACTGCTGCTGAAGACATAGGACAGGTACTTCAATGGCATTTAACATTTCTGTTCCTCGGAGTGTCGCAGTGGGGCAGATTTGTTTGTGTCAGTTTTTCTGAACCCCTCTTGTGAGAGTATTTGTTGTATAGATTTGAGCAAAGCTCTCAGTTATGGTATCTTTCATTCTTCTATGCACTCTGAACTTTACCAGCTATTGATTTTGTAGAAAAGTGGTGTAGTAGAGATGCCACAAATGAGTGCTCACTCTCCTCACAGTTGCACCTCATTTCTTAAAGCCTTTTCCAAAAAAGTCACAATGGTTTAACATTAATTTGATAAAATTTGCATGCATCAATGTTTTTAAAAAATTAAAAGGACTGTCTGATTTGCAGTAGTAGAACCGTTTTATCAGCTTTCTTCTGCTTTTTCGACTGAATGACAACACAAACAGTCACTGGTCATCTACGTTATTGGTAGCTGCCAGCGTTTGAAAAATACATAACAGCGTTTTATAACTATAAAAAGTCATTTACATTTAAATGTAAACTTGTGTTCTTCACACACAGCACACCCTTTGTTGTCGCACATTGTGAAATGTGAAGAAATGTGTTTCTCCTCCCACAAGGCAACACAGATCACCCTACCAGTGGAGGGACAGCCAGCCTTAAGTTCCTAAGGCTCTTCCATTTAAAAATAAATAAATAAATGAATACAAAATTGGACACCCACCTCTTCTAATACTTCTACAAATGGAGCAATAGGGAAGGGACAGAGGGATACGGAAGCTATTCGGATTCACTCATCACTTTGCTCTGAACCAATGAGTGAAGTGCCCACTTTTCTCCCATATTTTCAGCTTTAAATGCATGTTAATGTTGGTTTGTTTGCATATCAGATGTTTTTGCTGACCCTCCTCCTCCTTCTTCTCAAATTGAATATCTTAATAATTTAAGAAATTCATTTCTGGAAAAAGGGTTTAGTGACTTTTTGTTGAAGCAAATGGAAGTGGGGTAAAAAATGTGTAACCCAAAGATGTTACAGGTAATAATAATATTAGTATTAATAGTTAATCAAGCAAAACTATTAAAAGGGTCTTTTTCTATTGTCTAGCTGCAACAGCAAAATAACGAAAAAAAAACTGTTCTTGTTCATTATTTTTTTTTATATATTGATAATTTTAAGTTAATGTAGGACACATTTAAACCTGACTGCCCCCCCACCACCACACACCACCACCATAAGTGATGTCAACAGAAAGCCGACATAAGAGGAATGTTAAAAAAAAAAGAATATTCTCATCTTATTCTTAAAACCAACCTTCTGACAACATTTTAGAATAAAATAACTTTTTTAAGAAATGTATAGAGATGTCTAAATCCTTCTAATTTAAACTGCCTCCCTTTCTCTTACCTTACTCCTATCTAATTTAGCTCCCAATTAAAATTTAAAAAAAGAACAAAGTTAAATGAACTCCAACAAAATTAAAGAGATAAAAATAATTTAGAAAGCCACAGAACATTTAGTAGGAAATACTCTTTTATATACCTGATCTGCTAATCGTAATAAACAAAATATATAACATACTTAGAACATAATTTATAACATTAACATGCCTGTATTGCAGACAAATATTACAGTCAAATATATAGGGTCTGAGCATAACTGCCGTTTTCCCATCTGTTACTGTCTAACTAAGAAATATTGAATAGCATCTCCTTTCCATTTTAGGAACTGAATTAGAGTGATTTGGTGCACTCTGATAATTGGATTAAGATAAATCCCAGGGGAAATAAACCAAATCAATTAGCTGGCCATGCCTTTTTTTTTTTTTTTCCACATAACAGAACTTGAGACAAGCGAGATGCAGTCATTTATGAGGAGAAAATACTCAGACAAACATCAAGGAGGAGCGGTGATACTTAGAAAATCATCAAAGTAAAAAATAAGGTAAGTGTGTGTCCCAAGTGCTTCTGTGCAGCAGCCAAACATTCAGAGCTGGCAGGGGTACTGAAGAGATGAACCCAGAAGGGGCTCTTGATCTCTCCTTTCAAACAAGTTTATTCTCTGAAGGTGGGAAAGGTGAAGCAAGAAAAAATAAGAGATTTCTAAGACCGGGTTTAAGCTACTGTCACATACTAGAGTTTTTTTTTTTTCTGCATTACTTTCAAATTACATCACAGATTTTTTTATTTACAGATATATTCTCTTATGTCCTCAATCATACAATAGCAACGTTTTAAATCATTTTAAAATGTCTATACCGACGGTCATATAACTATGGGGCCAGTCAGAATCCTAAAAGAAAATATTAGGTGAAGAAATAAGACATTTTCAGACTTTGATCTCAGTCAGAGGTAAACTAAGACTTCTTTATTGTTGTGGACTTTTATTGATTTTAGTAGTTGAACAGCATGTTTCACTCTGTTTGGTTTTATTTTAGAAAGTACCTTTGTGTGTGGTTATTGTCAGGTGAATACAACCTGAAAAAAATAATCAAAATTGCTCAAGGCATATAATGGAGAGCCAATAGTAAAAAAAAAAAAAAAAAGCAACTCTGTGGAAAAAGTCACAGAAGATGACTACACATGAACTGTCAAAAAGCTCTCGTTGCAATGTAAATTGTACAAAATGAGCACAGACATGGAAAAGAAAAACAGATGGATGGATGGACAATCTCTGCCGTGAAACAAAAAATTCTCTATAAAGTATGAATGAAACCTTAAGAAACTTGAGTTGAAAGACAAACAAAAGCCCTAGTTAGTTAGTTCACATGGGAGAGCTTTCACTACAGTCAATGTTCCCTGCCAGGTCATATTTGAGTCGTAACATCACTTTTTGAGTCGACATAATGGTGAAAACGACTTTGTTTCTTTAAAATATGTGTGTGAAGATTAGATGAAGAATTGTTTGAAAAAGCAAATGGTATCTTTAACATAGTGAAACTTGAAAATGAGTGAATTTTGACCCAAACACAAAATAAGGGTTTGACCTAGTTGTTAAACTGATGAATTGTCTAACCTGTTGGCCTGAAGAGAGTAGTTTTTGCTCAATTGATCGAAATGAAGATGTTTTCTGTGATCCAGCTCACTCCGTCTTGCACAACCTCCATATGTGAGAACAGGATACACCTCTGCAGAGAAAATAGTGTTCTTTGTAGCCTTAGCACTCTTCTTTGTCATAAAGACGGTATGTCCAAACACACACACAGCTACTCTGAAAAGAAAAGCTCATCTGCTCAGAAAAGTTGATGACCTTGTCCTCTTTTCTTGCCATGCTGTAAACAACATGCTGACATTTCCACTGCTTTTGTGGTTGCATCATGTCCTTCCTTCTTTGTGCTTTAACAAGAAATGACTAATGTTTTTTCAGTGCTGGAAATGTTTCTCATACAGACAATTTATTCTCACGTGGTTTGTGGCTCGAAGGGCAGCAGTGAACATGGACATGCGCAGCTCATGGTTTGTCAAAGTACTACGTTGAACCACCTATACAGAGACCTATGCACATAGTTTTTTTGACAAATTAGAGATAAATATGGATCAAATATTAAAAAAAATACAATTTTTATAGAGAATGAAAAATAATGTATCATCTCTCAACACAATTATCTAAAAACCCTTAAATCCATCCTACTAAAGTCCACACATGTTGTCAAGGATTATATATGACTTTAATCCCTCTGATCAATGGTAATTTTGTCTTACTGGGTGAAGACCTCTATGAATGTGAATTGAAAGTACTGCTTTTAATAAAACACCAAAGTTCTGAGGTCATGTTTTTTTTTTGTAGTTTGGCATCACATGCTAGTAGCTGGCACATTTTTTGAACCACCTGCATATTTGAAAGATAAAGCTCATGATTTCAAACCAGTAATTTAAAAAAAGAAAAACAGTGAGGCCAAATCTTCAAATTCCCTGCCTCTCTAATTGTAGGGGCATGTGAAGCTGTGGTGTCCAAAAGCGTTTTTTTTTTTTAAGGAGGAGCCTTTGGCTTGGCTATTCCTTCCCGGTAGGGTGAAACGCATCGCGCTTGTGGTGCGGAGGAGAAACACATTTTTTCACAAGGGTGTGCTCTGAAACACAGAAGTTGGCACTGAAATGTGAATATTGAGTTTTTATTTGTGCTTGACTTTTTGAAGTTAGAAAACTTATGTTATGTATTTTGAGTGCTGGCAGCTACACGCTAACGTAGATGGCTGGCGACTATTGATGACGTCATCAAGCATCAGTAATGTCAGTGTTTGAAGACACAATTTTTTTTAAACTATCTTATTTAACTATCTATCTGTTTGGAGGGATAAATGTAGAGATAGATGTAAGGGTAGGGAAGTAATTAAGATTCTGCATTTGCAGTTCATGCTTGAAGTGAGCGTCTCCATCTCCCATTCCTGTGCAGCACCTGTGATGAAGCCTGAGACTCTTTCAGTGTCTTTATGTGCCTCACTGTGGGGAGTTTCAGTTCTGTTAAGCACAATATTATTTCTTTATTATATCTTTTCAGTTTCACAAAGAAACACTGTCTCTGTGCTTTGGTCCACACACATATGCCTTAAAAGTTAATTAAAAAAAAAAAGTAGATGCATGCAAGTAATACAATAATTTGCAAATAAATTCTTTAAAAATCTGACAAAGTGATTTCCTGGATTTTTTTGTCTTATTTTGTCTCTCTTTTTAAGTGCAATTGGTGGCTGACTAAATCCTTTTTTTTTCCCCCTGTGTATGTAATGACACAATGAATTCTCAAAAGTAAAACCTTACCTAACCTAGCCAAGCCAAATATACTTAGGCCATACAACAGTCTGTTTTGAAAAAAAGGTGAGTGTAATCTTCCTTTTCTTGATTTTTATCTGACTGAAACTAAATATAGAAAAGACTGACCAGTCTTAGCAGACAGCTTTCCCCAGATCTTTTACAGCTACTCCTTGGTTTAATCAAATACAATCAAAGCCACATTGTGCTGCACAAAAGCATCGGTCTGTTCCTTTACAGCCTTTATTTTGTTTGTGACTTCTGTGGGTGTTGTGCTGAAGGACTAGGTATTTGCCTTCAACCGCTGTATTGTTTTTTAGATGTTTTTTAAAGGCTAATTTTTCAAATTTTCATTCCTTTTTTTAATTCAATTGAATTCCATTTTTAAACACTTTATTCCAGTAAGTCAGTATAAAAATAAATTTAAAAAAATAGGCATTGTAAGCCAAGTACATTTCCATAAAAATAAATCATTAAATAGCTTTCTGCATTTTCCCAAATATATTTAGTTTTACACTTTATTTATGTTTGTAATAAGACTCCCATCACAGTCACAACACAAATCACAGTCAAAAAAAAAAAAAAAGGGTTTGGGTTTACTAACCAATTTGACGAGATCCAAAAGAAAATAACTTTGGTCAGCTATAAACCTATAGAGTTTGTGGTCACATGACCACTGGGCTGAATGGGGCCCATCAAAAGATGGTTTTCAGTTCTCAGGATCATGTACTCTTGTTAGTCAGTGAATCTCTGACTATTCTAAAAAAAACTGTAAAAAAAAAAAAAAAAAAGTGTTAAAGTTACTTGGGGTGTAAACATTTGTTTTAATTCATGTCATAATTTGTGATTGTTGATCAGATTTATTATTGGTATTGGTTTATTTTGAACGATCCCATTGGATTCACTGACCTAAGATGGATCCAGGACATATTTAACCAATGAATAAACCATTGTCACTCAGAGATAAATACCTGATAAAGAACAGTGCAGGTGAAGTTCTCCAGATTCCTTGTATTTCTTGCAGACAATCAACTGTAAATGTGATATGTGTACAAACAAACAAGTAAACATGAATTAATGGTATATCCATTTACATTTTATTTTCATAAAGTTCAGCCCACCATTGCTCTTCTATAAAAAAAACAGACAAAGGAAATATTATTAGAAAGTCATGCCACACTATTTGATCACACGTCTTTGCTAAATTCATAGTGTTTCCACACACTTGACTGAAATGATGGACTGATTTTTTTTTTGCTGCATCACGTGTTGTCCGCTGTGATGGCACGTGGTAATTTTTACGCAATAGTAAAATAAACCTACAAGTTTAAGTACAGTGTTGTTCATGATAGACTGCATGTGCTGTACACTTGTCCATACAATGTGGTTCATTTTTAATGATTGCTTTGATAATACAGCTTACTTAGCTTCATGCATTTCTTTAGCATAATGATTCAGAGAAAGAGGGTGAGATTAAATAGGTTTGTGCGACCTTTGACCTCATTGTCTGTGCCCCTCTCAATTTCTCACTTTTCCCATTTGATGGTTCATTTGTCTCTTTTTGTAAATTAATTGTATATCTTTTGTTTCATATATGCTTAAAATAGAAATATATAAAGAAAAAAAAAACCTTTAAAATGTATTTTTTGTATTTTATACAAATGTCTTTAAGCTTTTGTTTAGTTTAGAGAAAAAGTTTGGAGAAAAATGTATTGGATAATGGAAAACTCGCGACCTCAGACCTCACAAACCACAAAGACAAAAACTTGTGAAAAACAAGAACAATACTATTTATCTAGAGAAACAAATAGTAACTATTTATATAAATAAACAAAGGGGGTCAATCAGTTTGTTCAGTTCAAGTCAGTGTTCTGAGTTCAGCATTGCAGTTGATGTGGAGCTCCACAGGATTTCCAAAGAGTTGATGTGGGGTTACTCTGTTGGTTGTTGAAAGAGTAGATGCAGGGCTGCTTGTTTTATTGTCACCATCTTTATGTGCTCTTCTCTAGACACCTGGCCAGTTCTTGGTAGGATCAGTTTCAAACAAAACAGCATCCACGGTCAAACATTTGGTTGTGATTACCAAATCTGGGCTTGTGGCTTCGGCTTCCCCTCCATTTGCGTGTGTCAGGTGGAAGCCTGGCCAGACATTTTATAATGGATTCCGGTCCTGTGGGGACAATGTGATAGGTCCATGTGACCCACATAATCAAATGGGGAAAAATAAACCCAGACGTGCTGTACATGTGTTGCAATTTTGTTTTTTAGATTATCTTGCATTCCAAAGTATTATTACTATTTTTTAAGTCAATCTCAACAATCTAAATATACATTTCCATTAAATGTCACACACTTGCATGTGACCACTGATTAATGCAGGTCCAACAGCTGGTTGAGGAGTTTATTGGAGTTAGGATAATAAATGAGCATTACAATTGGATGTCATCAGTATAAAAGTGGTAGGTAATGTGTTTGGACTGGCAGGTTACATGAGGGAGTAGGGAGTTACACTGCGGACAGCAAACTTAAAAGAATCTATCTAACCTGGGCTTCTGTTACACCTGTGCAATGCTACAGGCTGATTCCCTCCATGTATGATTTTATATATATATATATATAACTTTTTTTTTTTTTTAATTGACACACTATATTTAACTTTTTCTATTTATGATGTGGCATTTGGTGCAGATTCATTTTTCATATAATTCTGTAAAGCCATGTTGTATTGTCTCATCCACTTTTTTGGTCAGGAAGACACATTATGAAATGTATTTTTCTGTCTACTGAGATGTTGTTTCCTGCCAGGATTTAGTTTTTCATTCTTTCTTTTTTATGAAGGCTCCATCAGAGTGGAACGTGCTGTTTTGATCTATGTCGTAGAAACTGTTTGCACAGCAAATCAATGGCCACACATCCAAACAAGGATGATCACTAAGCAAATATTTGAAAGTACTTGAGCAAAGGCTGTCGGCAGACCTGTATCCCTGAGCATACCCTCACACAAACAAAGAATAATTAGCCGACCGCGCTGTTTGCTTTCAGCTTTATCACAAGCCCAATAGTGCCACCTGTCACATCATCTGGGAGAAGAAAAGCCACTTCTGTCCGCCTAGTTATCATAAGAGAAGAATGTTCTTACTGTTTTTGACGATTTGTGGAAATGTAGATTTCATTGCTATTTAGAAAATCCTACCAGGATAAAACGTCAAAAGCCTTAATTAAGCTCAAGGGTGAGCAGATATAGGAAGATCCTTTTTCACTCTAACAGGAAAGTTCAAGAAACATGACTGGAAACTTCAGAGAACCAGCTGAGGAGCTGACAGTTTGAGTCCGCTTGAGATGTTGCTGATTGTCGCCATTCGGTCCTTCATGTGATTGGGGCTAAGTGCCCTGGGTTTGTGATAGCCGGCAGAATGAATTTGCTCAAAAATATTCACGGACCTTTGGATTGGCTCTCGCTGATGGTGGAGAAGTCTGAGATTGATTACAATTGTTAATCAAGAATCAGTTCCATACTCTCAAACAAAGAACCCTTTATCAGAGAGCCAATCCTTCATTATCTTTAGAGATTATCCATAGTGAATGCTGAAGGTGTTCTTACCTGTTTGAAGATTGAACAATTCAGTCTGTTTGAAAGTTGTTGTTTTTTTCTCAGTATTATGGAAAGTTGATTCTAATTCACCATGCAGCATCTGTTGACAATTTAGCAACAGCACGATCAAGAGTGTGTTGCTGGTGTTCTCATTAGGCAATCTCGAACTGACAGTATCCCATCTTGAACAAAGTATAAACTTTTTTTTTTTTTTTTTTTAATATAAGAATTGGTTTTCAGTTTGTCTTTGACACATTTTCTTGTCCATACTTGTTTGTTTTTGTCATGTTAGAGCACAATGTTTTGCTTTTTGTCATCTTCATGGTTAGTAAATAAAGTGATTTTCTGTTCACGAGCCTTGTTTTTTGCAATTTTTGCATTATCATCATTCTGAACATTTAATCTCAAATCAAAATCAGGTCTGTCAGTTGTTTTAGCTAATTATTTCTGACATTGCAGCTCCAACAGGTAACATATCTGTGAGACATCAGCTGCAAACCTTCGTCAGATTTAATTAAAGGTTTTTTTGTAGCTTAGTCTGACAATCAAAAACATTTAGTTTTTTTGGTCAAAGATAATTTTTTTTTAAAGCTATTTCTTCAAAAACTGCTGCAAAAATGTATATGTTTTATTAAGTCACTGTTGGATTTCAACCATTGGTGGAAAAATATGTAAACAGGTAAAATGAACTTAAAATACTTCTTCTGAGAAAATACTTTTTTTATTTGATTAGGATATATATTTAAGAAATTGAAGTGGAAAGTATTTAGATTAGGAAGATTCATAGACCCCTCCATGAACCGGCACCTTAACGTGGTGGAGGGGTTTGAGTGCTCGAGTGATCCCAGGAGCTATGCTGTCTGGGGCTTCGGCTCCTGGTAGGGTCTCCCATGGCAGACAGGTCCTGGGTGACGAGCCAGACAAAGAGCGGTTCATAAACCCCTTCATGAGAAAGCACATCACAGACCCAGTTGCGTCGCCCGGATTGGCGTTACCGGGGCCTCACCCTGGAGCCAGGCCTGGGGTTGGGGCTCGCAGGCGAGCGCCTGGTGGCCGGGGCTCCTCCCACGGGCCCCGGTCGGGTAAAACCCGAACGATCAACGTGGGATCACTCCCCAGTGGGCCCACCACCTGCAGGAGAGCTCAGAAGGGGCCGGTGCGATGTGGTTTGGGTGGCAGTCGAGGGCGAGTGCCTCGGCGGCCTAAACCCCGGTCATGGAACTTGGCTTTTGGGACATGGAACGTCACCTCTTTGGGAGGGAAGGAGCCTGAGCTTGTGCGAGAGGTTGAGAGGTACCGGCTAGATATAGTTGGGCTCACCTCTACGCACAGTCTGGGCTCTGAAACTCAGTCTCTCGAGAGGGGTTGGACTCTCTACCATTCTGGAGTTGCACATGGTGAGAGGCGGCGGGCTGGGGTGGGCTTACTTGTGAGCCCCCAGCTTAGCCGCCAAGTGTTGGAGTTCACCCCGGTGGATGAGAGAGTTGCGTCCCTCCGCCTTCGGGTGGGGGACAGGTCTCTGACTGTGGTTTCGGCTTATGGGCCGAACAGCAGTTCAGAGTACCCAGCTTTCTTGGTGTCTCTCGAAGGGGTACTGGAAAGTGCCCCAACGGGGGACTCCATTGTCCTCCTGGGTGACTTCAATGCCCACGTGGGCAACGACAGTAGCACCTGGAGGGGGGTGATTGGTAGGAACGGCTTCCCTGATCTGAACCCGAGCGGTGTTTTGTTGTTGGACTTCTGTGCTAGTCATAGTTTGTCCATAACAAACACCATGTTTGAGCACAAGGGTGTCCATCAATACACGTGGCATCAGGACACCCTCGGCAGGAGATCAATGATCGACTTTGTAGTCGTTTCAGGAGACCTTCGGCCGTGTGTCTTGGACACTCGGGTAAAGAGAGGGGCAGAGCTGTCCACTGATCACTACCTGGTGGTGAGTTGGATTCGATGGCGGGGAAGGAGGCCGGAAAGACTCGGCAGACCCAAACGTAGTGTGAGGGTCTGCTGGGAACTTCTGGCTGAGCCCTCCGTCAGGGAAGTCTTTAACTCCCACATCCGGGAGAACTTCAAACAGGTACCAAGGGAGGCTGGTAACATTGAGTCTGAATGGACCATGTTCTCCACCTCCATTGTCTCTGCTGCTGTTCGGAGCTGTGGTCGCAAGGTCTCTGGTGCCTGTCGTGGCGGTAACCCCCGAACCCGTTGGTGGACACCGGAAGTAAGGGATGCCGTCAAGCTGAAGAAGGAGTCCTATCAGGTCTGGCTGACTTGTGGGACTCCAGAGGCAGCTGACAGGTATCGGCAGTCTAAGCGAGCTGCGGCTCAGGCTGTAGTAGAGGCAAAAACTCGGTCCTGGGAGGAGTTCGGTGAGGCCATGGAGAAGGACTATCGGTTGGCCTCGAAGAGGTTCTGGCAAACCGTCCGGCGCCTCAGAAAGGGGAAGCAGCTTTCTGCAGGCACCATTTTCAGTGCACGTGGGGAGCTGCTGACTTCGACTGGGGACATTGTCGGGCGGTGGAAGGAATACTTTGAGGATCTCCTCAATCCTGCTGACACGCCTTCTCTTGAGGAAGCA
The DNA here is from genome assembly GCA_036245035.1 of Adrianichthys oophorus. Lineage (NCBI taxonomy): Eukaryota > Metazoa > Chordata > Actinopteri > Beloniformes > Adrianichthyidae > Adrianichthys > Adrianichthys oophorus. Next base: position 26,012,311 of record BSAI01000104.1, read on the forward strand.
GAGGCTGAGAGCCCTGGGGTGGGGCTGTCCATTACCCAAGCTGAAGTCACAGAGGTAGTTAACAAGCTCCTCTGTGGCAAGGCACCGGGAGTGGATGAGGTCCGCCCTGAGTACCTCAAGTCTCTGGATGCTGTGGGAGTGTCTTGGTTAACGCGTCTCTGCAGCATCGCGTGGCAGTCAGGAACAGTACCGCTGGACTGGCAGACAGGGGTGGTGCTTCCCCTTTTCAAGAAGGGGGACCGGAGGGTGTGTTCCAACTACCGGGGAATCACACTCCTCAGCCTCCCTGGGAAAGTCTATGCCAGGGTACTGGAGAGGAGAGTCTGGCCGATAGTCGAACCTCAGATTCAAGAACAGCAATGCGGTTTCCGTCCTGGCCATGGAACTGTGGATCAGCTCTACACCCTGTCTAGGGTACTGGAGGGTTCGTGGGAGTTCACTCATCCTGTCCATATGTGTTTTGTGGATTTGGAGAAGGCGTTCGACCGTGTGCCCCAAGGTGTCCTGTGGAGGGTACTTTGGGAGTATGGGGTCCGGGGAGCCTTACTCAGGGCTGTCCGGTCTCTGTATGACCAGAGCAGGAGCATGGTCCGCATAGCTGGCACTAAGTCAGACCTGTTCCCAGTGCATGTTGGACTCCGGCAGGGCTGCCCTTTGTCACCGGTTCTTTTCATAGTTTTTATGGACAGAATTTCTAGGTGCAGCCAATGTCCGGAGGGGGTCTGGTTCGGGAACCACAGGATTTCCTCTCTGCTCTTTGCAGATGATGTTGTCCTGTTGGCTTCATCGAGCCAGGACCTCCAGTATGCATTGGAACGGTTTGCAGCCAAGTGTGAAGCGGCTGGGATGAGGGTCAGCACCGCTAAGTCTGAGGCCATGGTTCTCGACCGGAGAAAGGTAGTTTGCCCTCTCTGGGTGGGTGGAGTGCTCCTTCCCCAAGTGGAGGAGTTTAAGTATCTTGGGGTCTTGTTCACGAGTGAGGGAAGATCGGAGCGTGAGATCGACAGGCGGATTGGTGCTGCGTCCACCGTTATGCGGTCGCTGTACCGGTCCGTCGTGGTGAAGAGAGAGCTAAGCCAGAAAGCAAGGCTCTCAATTTACCGGTCGATCTACGCCCCAATACTCACCTATGGTCATGAGCTCTGGGTCATGACCGAAAGAACGAGGTCCCGGATCCAGGCGGCTGAAATGAGCTTCCTCCGTAGGGTGGCTGGGCGCTCACTTAGAGATAGGGTGAGAAGCTCGGTTACCCGGGAGGAGCTCGGAGTAGAGCCGCTTCTCCTCCAAATCGAGAGGAGCCAGTTGAGGTGGCTCGGGCATTTAGTTCGGATGCCCCCTGGACGCCTCCCTAGGGAGGTGTTCCAGGCATGTCCCACTGGGAGGAGGCCCCGGGGAAGACCCAGGACACGCTGGAGAGACTACGTCTCTCGGCTGGCCTGGGAACGACTCGGGGTCCCCCCAGAGGAGCTGGAGGAAGTGGCTGGGGAGCGGGAAGTCTGGGCATCTTTACTTAGACTGCTGCCCCCGCGACCCGGTCCCGGATAAGCGGAAGAAAATGGATGGATGGATGGATGGACAGATTCATAGAAAATAATACAGGGAGTGTGCATAAAGGCTTGACTTTCACATTTGAAAAGATTGTGGGTAGGCAATACTGGCACAAAACCACAGCAAATTGTTTATCTGAAAATATCACTTTAAAAAAAACTGCTAGGCTTAAAACCTCCTTGAAAAAAACATCTTGGTTAAAACTCAAGCCTTTCTTCAAGGGGCGAACCCCAACTCAGTTTTGTGGGCTGCCCATATAGGTCAGAGAAAATCCTAGAAATAATCATTTAGCTGGTGTACTAACAATTTGTTTCAATGGAATAAAAAATAAACTAAAAAAAAAATTGGGCAGTTGACCTTCTTTTAATAAGCAGCTGGTTGTAAGTGGCCTCATAAATGTGTAATTATAATAGTGACTTTTCTTTTTCAAAATACAGAAATTGTGCTGCTTCCTCTCAGCACAAAGTGTACTGGTGCAAAGCTCTGCAACAAATTTTTCCTGTAGGAGAATCCTATTATGCTGGGCTTTCAACTGTCAAATGATTTTGAAAAATAAACGAGTCGTGTTTGCTGTTGTGAGATTTTGGTCATGTGTTTGACAATCGACAGATGTATTTTTTTTTTTATACATCTTTTAGATGCATAGCATGCTGGCATGCAGCCAAAACAACTGCAGCAAGCTTGTCATTTATACATTTTTTCACATAGTGTTTGTTTACACAGTTGCATTTTTTTTCTTAAATATAGGCTAGAGGAAAAAATGTTATAGCATGCCATTAAAACTTCACCATAAGAAAAAAAAAAAAAGAAGTACCTGATAAAGCTAATTTTGAAAAAAGCTTATTTTTGCTATGGAAATTAGTCTAGACTTGATTTTGCAGAGGAAGTGTTCAGAAAAGTTAAGTTAATTTAATTCAAATTGTATTGATTTTTTATGGCAAATATGCAAGTATGCAATGAGAAACCGCCCTTCTTAAATCCTTATCATTGCTGTACTATCATTCTGAAGCATATTTGATAAAAGCTGCAAAGGCGTATTAGGATGCCCTGTTTTTTTCAAAATCAAACTGTTTGACTCTGAGTACAACAAAGTTGAACAAAGTCACAACAGGTTTCAACAGGGAAAAATTATACATGTGACAATCAAGAGTCAAGGCAGAACAGATTTTGAAGATGCCGAGTGTCATTTTGGCACGTGATCAACGCCTAGACTCTCAACCTGCAGCCCTAAAGAACTGAAAACCTGGTTGTGAATTTGCAACCACATGAGGCCTGTAGGATCAGTTTAAGAGAAGACTCACCAGTAAGGGATACAAACTAGGACAGGTTCCTTTTATGGGGCACAGGTGGGCCTTAGAGTGTCTGTACATCATTAAAAGATGGATTGGGTCGTAGGTGATGGAAATCCTCCCTGAGGAATAGAGAGACAGCGTTGAGACTGATGGAGGGTTGTGTGGTGCAGTAACAGCCTGCCTTGGGGAGTGACGACCTGCTGACCAACTGAAGGAAAAATATAGAGAAGCCTTAGATGGGAATGGGGTGTGAGGGGCACCAGGTCAGAGAGCTTCAAGATGGACCCAGCAGGTAAAACACAGTGACTGAACAGGCAGGGGTTTTGATGCTGGCTCATTCCAAGAGCATCTGATTCAATTTCACTTGCTCTTTCACTCTTTCATGCTCTTTCACTTTTTCAGGCAGAGATGCCCATACAACAAATAGCATATGAAAGCAATCCAATACTCTCCTGTTCAAACCTTGTCTCTGATTATGTATTTCATAATTTAAACTAGGAAGTAGGTTCTCAGAAAACCCCCAACATTAAGTTTCACCTTTATGAACTCTTATTTCTAAGAGGAGTTCTTCCATAATCTCCCCCCAAAGCCAAATTATTGCAACCATTTTTTTATTGCCTAGTACCTTAGTTGGTCTTTTAATCAGTTATTTCATTTAATAATGTGAAAATTCAAGCAATCTTTTATCTTTTCTGTCTGAAATGAGATTTGCTGCCAGAAAAAGATGAATAATCTGCACCTGCTTTAAAGGGAAACACAACAGGACAGTTGGAGGCAGATTCCACTCTAAACCCAGATTTGAAAATTGCAAAAAAAAAAAAAGGCCGGGAGTAGGGCAGGTGGGCTGAGTGGGGAGGTGTGACAGTGAGACTAAGCGACAACACCCTGACCTACACACACCTTCCATTCCCTTCTCACATTCCCCACCCTCTTAACCAAATGCACATTGAAAGACAGGCTAAGCACAGTAAAGTTTGTTGATCACTAACCATGTCAAAGAGTACCTCGGTATTTTCTCACCCTTGTATTGTTTTTACTATTTCTCTTTTTCAGATCCAGACTGGGTCAGAGAGCTTCAGACTCTTTGTAACCTCATTGGAGTGAGACATTGTGACAGCCCATCTTCACCGTCAGGCCAGCAGGAGCTCTTTCCTGGGTGTGATGTTTGTCTCATCGTTCTGCCTTGTCGCCATGAATCATGCATCAAAACTACATTGCATTTTTTTCATGCACTTTTTAATAATTTCCTCACAGTCGAGAGGTGTCAAAATGCAGTCCCTTTTGGTCGCCCTGGAAATGATCCCTCCGGAAAGGAAGGAATCCTTGACTGTAAAAAAAAGTTGACGTAACCTGAAGTAAGTTTTTTTCTCAAAATTAGGTGTTTTATGCCAAGAATTCTGGGAATAATATGCATGTACAATCAGGCTACAGTAAAGCAATGATTACTATCAGAATTTATGTTTACCGTTGGAAATTAAGTTCTGTCCAGAATCATCTAACCCATCTTTAAGGAAACGGATTTGAACCTGATTTGTTAAGTATTTACTGCCCAAAGAAGTAACATGCTGAATTCAATTATTTTATCTGAAACATATGTCACACTGTAAGATGTCCTCTTAACCAAAGTGTGACTGTTTTTATGGATGCTATAAATGATTATTTTGATTATTCAGAAGACATGTAAATTGAATCTCATGGTAGCATTATGCAGCTGCTCTAATAAAAACTATCATTTGCTTGTAGCTTGAAGTATTATCTTTCTTTGTTATGTGAAATTTATTGTCAATTCACCCATGCATGATTTTAATGTGGTTGTCTTACAGCTTATGTCTTGAGATGTGCCACTCTACCTGTTTGGGAAAAATTTTAGAAGACCAAGCTCAAGAAACCCTTTGTCAACAAATGTAGGGCCAGAGCAGGTTCTGAGGAGTAGGCCACTGCTACAATCTACAATATGTGGACTGGTTTCTCATCCATCCTTTTTTATTATATTTTTCTTCTTAATTTTCATGGACCTCATGTGTTAAGACAGTTCTTGCCAAGTTAGTTCAGGGATTTGGAAGTGTGCAAGTTCCAGAAAATGTTTTTATCAGGTCCTTTTCACGTGGTTACATATTCCTGTTCAAAAGCCAAGTGTAATTGTTCCTTGTACCCCAGCAGTGCTGTCAATGTGTTCATTGTTTACAATCTAAAAGTATTCATGATCAGCATGTCAGCCAGATTAAGTACAGCACAGTCCATGTACTTAATCTAGTTCCATAAACAAAGTTTGCACACCGTTTTAAATAGATCTCTGGGTAAAAAAAACAACACTGTTACAGTTTTATGAATTGATTTCTGGTTGTATCAAAATAGTTCATCAATAAGAAGCTAGGACTAGTTTTAAAGTACATTTAAATTCTTTTTTGGAAAAATATTTTTTCAAACCTAACTTTTCAGCAAGGGGGTTATCAGATAATGACAGTTACAAATCAAATGTTTGTATCAGAGCCATGAGATCAGAGCCATGCTATTATGAGATCTCTTCTGTTTATTCCACTTCTTAAGTATTGCTCAAAAAGTTACATCAGCTCAACCTCATTTGTCTTATTGATGTTTTTTCGCTTTTTAGCTTAACTCTTGCTCCTAAGGGACCCTTAGAAGAAATAATTTAGAAGCAAATGATTACAGAATGATACAAAAATGAGACGCTCAAACTGATCTCAAGAGATGAGATGGAACAACATATGAGCAGCAAATTTTTCCTATGGGCACTAGAATATTACATTTATTTTGGGATTCCTGCGGGTCACGGGATTTCCGTGGGATGGGAGTCATCTCTGTCATTGATCACGGGACCAGACGGGAGCATGTTCTTACAGGAGTGCGAGCCAACCAAATCAGTCAAGAATGAAACGGTTTTCAGGGTGTCTCTTCAGAGTGAACGACAACCGCGGCTCTTTCCTATGAGCAATTAAAACAAAAAAATAAATAAAAATCATCCTCTTGTTTTTTTCTCTTCAAGCCACACATGATAGATCAATACATACGGAGTCGTGTTTGCTCTATGGCAAACAAAAGGTGTCAAAAATCTTGCGCTGAGTGGAGGCGTGCGCTGGGTGGTGGATTCCAAGCACCACCTTCAAAACTGTTTCTAAATGCAAACCTTTATTGTGATTTACATTTTTTTTCTGGTTTTGCACATTTTAATTTGTATTTTGTGTTGTGGTTGCAGTGTTTTCTGTTGTTTTGCTTCAACTTTGTTTAAAAGGAAAAAACAAAAAATGTGTATAGTTAAAAGTTGAACTGTAAATATTTATTTTTGTTTATCATTTATTTTGTACATTTTATTTGGAAGGAGTAAATAACAGCATATATATATTATACACTTATATTAATAAAAATACTTTTTTTCATTAGTTATTAATTTTGTGCATATTTTAAATAGTTGCATATAATTAATTAAATCAAGCAACAAAGCAACCTTAAGAGCTTTTTGGAAGCCAAGCTCTTACTGGTGAGCCAATCCCAAAGAGCCAGTTCTCTTAGAATAGCCAGAATTCTCACCACGACAACCAATGAGAATGAGGACAAAAAAGTAAAGGCTGAGCAATTTTGTAGTTTTCTAATAATATGCCAACAATGTAACTCATTTGATAATATAACATTACCCTTGAAGCCATCAGTGTTTCTAGTCACAGTTTCCTACTTAAATCTAAAGTGCAGCAATTGTATATCGATGGCAGCGATGAAGAGAATTACAACCATGGCGAGTTTGATGACATACAGAGAAAAGTAAAGATGAAAGACTCTTCTGTCAGGTTCAGAAAGCTGGTAGGAAAATCAGACGAAATAAATAAATGTAAATGAGAGCTGATTGTGATGCAACATCATATGCATGTTGTAATTACAAATTACAGTATAATTTGCCTTTCAAATTAAAACCCAAACGCATCACATTAAAATGGCAATTACATATAATGTTTTACATAATGACAAAAAAAAGACAAAACTATATTGGAGCAGGATTCTTTTGAACAGGAGTGGGACAGGAGTGGGAGTCAGATTACCGGGAGCATGATGGGACAGGATTATTTTTCAAATTTTGGTCTGGTAGAGGTATGGGACGGTATTACTCTCTGTGGGAGCGGGACGGGACAGGAGTGAAAATCCCCTCCCGTGTTATCCTCTCATAGGCACTACATCAACTGAAACATCCAAGGCGTAGTGTTTTCTATGGGCCTATAACAGTCGATGGAATATACTTCAGGATCTGAAATGCTTCCACATTTATATTCTTGTTTTGAGTGGTTCAATGGTTTAAAGTGCATCGGTGTAGATTTGACATAAAATGACATGCACATTTTTTAATCTACACCTGTATGTTTATTAAGTTCATAGCAAACTTCTAGGGGAATTACCCAAAATAGAAGACTTTATAATTGTTTGTCTATTTAAATACAGTTAAACAAATCACAATGTACATAAAAAAGGAATTAGCTTGAATAAATAAAACAAACAAAAATACAATAACTGTGGACATCAATATGTTAAAGCATTCCGGCCTTTTAATATTGACCAGATTTTTTATGAACGTATTTGTTAAGATCTTGGCCTGTGGTTGTACTCTGAACTGAATAATTTTGATCTGAGACATTTGCAGTTTTTCTGCAGTGAATTAGCATCTTTATTGTCATTTTTCAATTATGAGAAACTCTTACATCATGTCTACATATCATACAAATACATTTTAAAATGACCTGGAATAAGTATTTGTATTGTAACTTGTATTGATGATTTTTTAATTTATTTTTTTATTTTTGTCCACCTAAAGAATTTCCCTTCGGTTTTTATTTGCTGCTATTTTACAGCATACTAACACAAACTGAGGAATTTTGTTTTGCTTAAAGAAAACTTGTGTCGTAACAACTTTGCCTGACGGTACGTATTTACTTTGTCTTTTTCTAAACTTAGAGAAAAGTACTTATTATATATATTTAGATTTTCAATTTTCTTTGGTTAAATCTGGCAGATGCAGGTAGAGTGACATCTTTTCAATAATGTTCATCATTTTAATGAGGAGAGGAATGCAACTAAATAAAGAATTATTTGTGATACAGAAAATGTGCATGAAATAGTCCATAGTCTTTTCGTGGTTAGGCTCTGAACGGATGACGTCTTTATTCTGGTGGAAACGCTCGGACCATAGATGCATAAACTCCAAAGCCTAGATGCTGATGGTGGTTAAGGATCAGTTCACAAGATAGTATTGGTCCAGGTCGAGACTGGGGTGGAGGAGGATTGGCAAAACCATCTGGAATGCAAAGATAAATGTCCATGAATTTAAAAGCAGACATGATTGTGATAGGCTGGGAGGAAAAGGCGAGGAATTTAGCTATTGGTTTAGAGTGAAGACTTAATTCATGAGTGGCACATAGAGTGAGTGCAGCAAGAAGTTACCCGGAGTCAGGTAGATCTACCTTATTGAAATTGCAGCGAAGCTTCACTTCTGAAGAAAATACTTTTGACTGAGGTTTTATGTTGTGCTCTTTACATTGTATGCAAATTGTCCTATCACTCTAATGGACGGTAACATGTAATGTCTGAGACCATGATCGATTGTGAGGATTAGAGTTTTCTTCTGTATTTCTTTTACTGAGCTTCACTTTGTTAGATTTTCTGTTGAGATATTTTGTTTGATTTTTTTAGGCTATCTTTCTGTATATTTTTATGCTATTTGTACTTGTGTAAAAAAACAACCTGTTGGTTAATTTGCAAAAATCCACTGTAGTCACTTTCTTAAACTTACTTCAAATTCAAAGTTTTTTTCTTTTTTTTTTACCAAACTACATTGGGCTGCTTAAGAGGCTGGGTTTACTAGACAAAGTCGAAGCACAGTTTACAGCTGTAAGAACCTGAAGTGTCTTTTCATCTCCAGTTTAAATATTCCATCATTTTATCAAAGTGGTACTACATAGAAGTTCAAGCTTGAGCCCTTAAACAGAGAGCTGACCAACTCATGAAAAAATAATTCAGTTATTTTTTTTATTCACACTTTCAATACCGAGATGCTCAACCTCCTTCTTTTTTACCCCAAAATAATATTTTACAAGGTTATGTTTTCTAAAATACATGAGATCAGTGTACAATATGAAAGGAAAATGAGGTTGTCATTCCCATTTAAAGTAATCTCAGCAAACGGAATGTGATCCTGAGCTGTAGGCAAAACTTGGTTTTCTCAAAATTAGAAAATGTTTCCATGTTTGCCCTGTTCTGTATTTGAAAAAATAAAAAATAAAACAAATCACACGTTTACATTCTACAAACCATTCTGATTCTTGCCTTTGCCAAAAAGAAATAGTAACATTGCTCGTGGTCATCTTGTGAAATTTGGATGCAATATTCCAGGCTTAACATCAAACTAATATGTTCTTCCACATCTCTGGGTGAGAGCCAAACAAAAAAAACAGACAATCAAGTGGAGTTCACATCAAAGGAGTGAAAAATTAGACGACAAAACAGAGAAAACATCCATAAAATTGTCCGCAAACTCTTTATTGAGGTTTTATTAGTGCAATCTATCAGTCATGTTCTGGAAAATCCATAACCCTGCAGTGGAATTTTACCCCAGTGTACTGTTCGCCTTTATGAAGTGCAATCTCATAGCACGACTGCATGCCTCCACGGAGCTCGTTTTTCAATCAGTGTGATGTGGAATGGTCATGTCAGGAACGCAGAGCTTTTGACTGGAGGGGGAGGGGTTCCATTCTCAGGACATTTATCTGTCAGACTTTCTTCTGACACAATTGAATCGCCCCCTTCAACATTAGATGAGGATATCTACCATCAAACATTACATTTAGGTTTTATTAGCTGCATCTGTTTGGGCGTGGTGAAGAAAATCTAACCTAGCCTTGAAAACGGCAAAACAGACACTATGCTAACGCAGTTAAGTGTGCCTCACGGACATTGGTTTCTGAAGTGTGATCTGCTTTCTGACATCAAACAAAAACCTCAACTATTCTGTGATCAATGACCACAATCACATGATAAAGGGGTTGTAATCAATGACACATTCATGGATTTGAAATAAGGTGTTTTGCTGCTGCTGTGAACACAACAGAAGAAAAGAAAACATTATGGAGAAAAAAATCATGACCTATTTGGCAGTCTGTGGTACCAATTTCATTTTAAACTGACTTTATGGTAATCCAATTTGGCACCTTTACTTTGAAGGAACAAAATTTGACAGGGGACATGTCAAAAATGTACTCTAAGATAGGCTCCAGCAACCCCTGTATGCTGCACTGAGCAGGAGAGGAAAATTGATGGATTGGTGCAGTTGGAGGATGAATAGAAAAGTAGATGCATTGGATTAAAGAATGTTTCCTCTTTCCTATATTTGTCAAATTACCTAGATTTGTTTTTCTATTGGACCTTGAGCTTTCTTTATGGATTATTAGTGGTAAGATCTGGATCTAGAAAAGTCTGGTTATGACCCTAACATTGGTGTCTCTCATCCTAGTATGGGAAGGTGGCAGATTTTTTTATTTCATTTTTTTCTACTAGTACTCTTAATTATATCAGCACACTGTTTCAGAAACCGTTTTTTCTTTGGCAAATATCTGTACTGATAGATTTTAGAATATCACTTCTTCATTTATCATAAATGTTTAAAGGTAAAACAGCCTTTTTATATTACAAACATATCTAATTACAGATTCTGGCTTGAAGCATTACCTACATGTAGTGGATTAAAGTTTTGGTAAAGAAAAACTGCTGTACTGTGCTGTCTTTAATAAATTCCAGTGCATGTCAATGCAGGTTTATGTGGAAAGGGTGAAGTCTTCAATGCCAACATTTTCACATCTCTTCTTAGGAGTCTGAGAGAGTTCATACATTCATTAATCTAGACATGAGAACAAGGAAAGCTCTTTTCCAACAGTAGGTTGTCACTTTGGCACACAAGTTGTCCTTGTACCAAAGTTATTTATGGCTGCATACAGCAATTATGAGACTTGGTTTATGTTCATAATTTGAATTGCCTGAATCAAAGATCTGCTCAATGTGAACACAAATATCACCAATGGCTGCCTGCCAGAGCCATATTTGGCATTTCACCATTCTACCATATCAGATAAGAGTGGTTTGTTGCAGTTAGTAAAAAATAGAAACTAAAAAGGACCAAAAATTCTGATGAAAAATAATCTCGAGTTGATTTAGTTTGAATGTGTTTATTTGTGTGTGTGTGGGTCGGTTTAGACACTAAATGTGGTGAATCCTTTGAAACTGACGGACGCCCTTAGGCGTCCTGCCAAGCAGCTGTAAGATCAGTGTGATAAAGCTCTGTCTAAAGTAAACTTCAACCTTTTTTAATACTCTGTGACTGAGATTTTATTTAATGAAAGAGAAAACATGGCAATTAGTAGTTTTTGGACAAAAACACTATTTTATTTTGGTGAATAAGGAGGAAAATAAATGTAATAATAAAAGTAAAATAATTTTAGTTTTTTATTTGTAAAAAAAAAAAAAAATTCTTGTATAATTTTCTTCTACTTCTCAAGTGTGTGGCACTTTGTGCTGGCCTTTCACATAAAATCCCAATACATGTATTCATGTTTGTGGTCAGTATGTGAGAAAATGTGAAGTACAAGGGGTATGAATACTTTTGCAAGCCAATGTAAGTGCGGTTGTGCTAATTGAAATGATACCAGCTAAACAAGCATGTAGTCTTTCAATTTGAAAATACAGAGTTAAATGTTAATGCAGACCCTAAGCAGGCCCTCGGTTCCAAAGGGTTAAGTGACTTCAGTGGAAATGCCTCCAAAGGTGGCTAACACACAACACAAACCCTCTGAATGTAGCAAGCCGTCCCTTCCTTTAATGGTTTCCAGCAGAGACTTTAAGTTAACCTGGCCATGCACTGGGATGAGTGTAAAATCCAGTTTCCTTTTCTTCACTGATAGTTGCGATCTTATCTTAGCTCCTGCTGGCCAGGTGTTGATTATTGTTTGGGGATCCACATCACTGCGCCCTGGAATGCCCCATTCTGTTTCCTTTTGCTTTGCTGAATGGCGTTAGTAGTCAAAGAGTCGATTTATTTAATTATTTTTTTTACATAAGCGTTGCTGCTGTTAGGTAAGATGATCACCGACTTTTTTTTTTTTTCTTCACTCTGCCCTGGCTGCTGCAGGTTGGATTCCTTTGTTTTCTCCTGGTCAGCACAGTCAGCAGTCGTGGCTGTCTTCTGGCTTATTTGGGTGTTAACTTCTCCATCCACTGCCTCACTGGATTAGCCATCATTGTACTGCACATGGTACATACATTTAATAAAATTCCAGTCATTTTTTTTTCTCTAAAGTACCTTCCTTTGATGCGCTCCACTCCTGCTGTGTTTCTCTCTGGAAGCTGACTTGACTCTGGAAGCTGAAAAAGTCTCTTGACTTTTTTTTAACATGAATAGCTTGGATGAATGTCCCTTGCTGTGAATTTATAATTAAAAATATTTTTATTAAAGTATTGTTTTTTTTTTTATTGCTACAATTTGTTTTACAGCATTTGTTCAAGTAATAATTAACTATTTTTCGGTCTTCTTTTTTTTCTTAACAGTGACTGATTTTTTTGGGAAATTGTTTTTGATATTGTGGAGCCTGGGTGGTTCTGTTCATTTGGTGGGGGTATTAGTTTGTATGCAGCCTTTTTGCGTGAGTGCATGCGTGTGAAGTGGAGTCCAAGGTGGCAGGCTGGTGTTGTTTCCTACCTGCTGTGAGGTTCTTGCTCGACCGTCACTTGTACCCACATCCATGTGCAGGGTGACCTTGTTAGAATATTTTCTTTATTTTCCAAGTCTGGCCACTGGCAAGCCCCAACTTCAACACTTGAATTTGTTTCTAAGTCAACATTCCAACTTATGGATTGTTTATGCTTTTATTTATTTATTGTAAAATTGCACTCCTAAGTTTCAGTGAGCTTCAGTGTTTTTGTGTTAATCTATTTCTTTGGGCGTACCATCCTAAGGTGGTGTTTTCCCAAACACCTGAGGGTGCGCTGTGGAGGCAACACTGCCACACTATGAAACATTTTCATTTGCTCTTTTTTCCTCACAGTGTGTCGCCTCTTTACACAGGTTTTTGGTTTCTCATTGACGGTGCCGTATTTGAGCCTAATCTGACTAATGGTACTCGAGGCAAGTTCCTCGCTGTGTCAGTTCCATGTTAGACTGATCTGTAGTTCAAACGCGTTACACTCAGCCGGGATGCTAATCTTTAGGCTTTTGCTAATCCTTCTTCAGAGGAAGTTACTTGCTTCATCCTCTCTTCCATGTTCATCACTCCCGCTTCCAAACCCCATTGTGTCTTTTAGACTGTTGTGCTGATTGTGCACCGACTTTGAAGCCCCCCCCCCCTACGAGACAAAAAGAGCTTTCTGAAGAAATAATGGCTGTTTATATGGAGGGTGATGTGAGTGACTGTCGGGCTCTGCCTTTAAGTTGATTTTCAGGAGTGTTGGGGAAGAGTGGGGGAATTAAGGAGGTGAATCATGGATTGTCAGAAATCAATTCACTGGGCTGCTCCCTGAGGACAGCTTCAGTCATTGTCAACCACACAGAAGATGAGTAAACCAAATCTTCTAGAGAGCATGTCCTAATCCCCTATGTAATGGCATTCGCATATAGGATAAATCAATTTGAACCTGTAAAAGCCAGTTGTTGATCATTGCTTAATTGAATATTACAGACACACAATTTCAGGAAATTTCTGGAGTTTCTGGAGTCACCTGATATTTCATTTCATTTTAGAGCCATTGTTCTGTCCCTTTCCCATTCACTTGACATGTCAATCAGCTTTTTTTTTTTTGTTGCATCTCAGAGGAGCTCTTAGAAATCCAAGAGGATGAACAGCTGATGGATCACATAGTCTGTTTCATCTTCCCCTGCTTTACATTTTCTCCAGGCTCATTACCGTTCCAGCATAGGCTCCCTGCTCCCGGCTGGCACTGGAACTTGTTTGCCTGCTGTGCATCGTGCAGAAACTCTGTGTCAACAAGCTCAGCAGCTAAACACTTCAAACAATGCAAGTTTAATAAGCAATAAAGCAACAGTGTACCTGAGGGTATGGCGTTTTTCTCTTTCCTCTTGGTTTCAGCAGGCGCTTTAAAGCTGTTTTCTGAGATTGGATCATGTTGGTTGCAAATGTATTATTAATGTTAAATAGATAGGCTATGCCTCCTACATTCTAATGGTATTGGACATCAAGCCAAAGTTCAGAGGAAAAACTGTACCAAAAAAAAAATCCTTTTTTTATTTACTGCTAAAGATAAAATGCCAAAATCCTCTTTGACAACGGCTGATATGGTTTTATCAGTACAGACAAAAGCACTTCCACATTCCTTTGACAGCTTTCCACAGTATAGACGCTGGAGGGCTGGGATGTCGCTTTGTGCCCAATCTGTTTGTAGAGCATAAATGAGGTGGGGCTCAATGTTGGACAAGAAAACATCTGGCTCCCCGTCCACATTCCAGCTCATTTCAAAGAAATTTGTTGATATAAGAGATGAAAAAGAAACGGGAACAAACGATCTTTGTGTCATACATACTGCAAGACGGAATTCAGACTTAGTTTAAAATTGTGTGTTTGTGTGTGTGTGTGGGGGGGGGGGGGGGGGGGGTTATGTGGTTGCCATAAAGCTACAACAACTGCACAAATAGGGGGGTGTTGCCCAGAAGAAAAAAATAAAATACAAGTCAAAGGTTATGATTTGGTGGCTTTTAGACCGTTTTACTTTAATAAGCACATTCAGTACTCTATCATAGCCCTTTAACTGATGAAACATTCTATCAAAACTTTTTTATATTTCTGCTTCAAATTCTCCTTGTTGGATGTTATTATTTTTCTTTCTTATTCCTCTTCTTAAAATACACAGCTTTTACATTATTGATTGACTTTGTTTGATTTATACTTTAGACTTCATTTTATTGAGCCTTTTTGGATAACTCCTTCCTTATGTAGCACTTTTCATACATAATGTAATTCAACGTGCTGAACACCAAAATAGATAACATAAAAGAAGAACAATAATTCCATTCTTGCCAAGCCAAGTTACATTTCCCACTTTTGTGTTCCTCCTGACCATGACTTGCTAAACTGTAATCCCGGCAATCGTCTATTCCATGAGTGGTCACTCTGTGATCTGAACCCCTGCCTCTACCAGTTTCCTGTCCCTGTGTCAAGTTCCTGACCACTGTCTGTCCTTGACTTTTAGAAATTCCTTACGGATCTTCTACATCTAGACTACAAGCATAAAGTCACTCTTTCCTAACAAATTACAACTTCAACCCCCACATTGTATTCCGTTTCTTTTCTTTACAAATGTGTTTTTGGGCACGTTAACACCTTGGTGCAGGCAAAATAATCCAAATGTCTGTGATGAGCTTTCATTCTTTTGCATCTTTTTGCAATTTTGCATTACAAGTAAGTGTTTATCAATTGTTTTAATATTTTTTTAGAGTTAAAGAAAAATGAATTATTGTTTCTGTTGTTATTTTTAAACTTTTTGATCCAGTACAACACATGCTTTTTTTTTCTGTGTAGGAAAAGCTGTCCATCCTTGGATTGTTTTTTTTGTTTTTTTTTTGGAATGATAAATGCACAAATGATGCAACAATTTGGGTTTTATTAGAGGGGAGGAAGCTTGTCACAGTAAACCTGCAAGTCAGATATCCATATTTAGGCAAAAAAAACACACATACACACACACACACACAATACCGTATGTCTGCCTTCAGTAGCTCGGGCATTTATTCCAAAAAATTGGCAGCTCACCACTCTTTTATAAGACACAGGTGCCAGTTTTTTTTTTCTTTGAATCATCATCAACCTCAGTATCAAAAATCCTCTTCGCTCTTCTATTTGTCGCTCGCTTTCTTTGCACCACAATCATTTGGTAGCTGCTCCTTTTCCTGCAGTCGTCTTCTCAAATTTCCCCCATCTGCTTGCGCCATTCTCTGATACGTTTAGGATCCACCAAAAATATCGTGCTGATTCCTCACCAGAATGTTCTTTGGCGAATGCCACCGCATATAGTTTAAAGGCTAAATCAAATGAACATTTCTAGGCCATCGGTACAGTGGCTCACTGGCGTCACCTGGCGTCTGTGCAACCCAGGGACCCATGGGTGGATCTTAAAGGATCCCAGTCACTGTTGGAGAGGGCACCTAACAGTAACACCTATTAAACCCGGCAGCCAATGGAAACTGGTGTCAATCAAAAACGGACCACAATTGGAAGACATACGGGATTTCAACTTTAAAAAAACGTAGAAGTTACCAGACAGACCTTAATGTAAGCCAAGCAATCAGGCTTTAATTGACATGTCAACTGTCTTTTCTTATTTTTTGTAACACACAAATAAGAAAGAAGGTAAAGATTAGGAATGACTTTACTGGAAAAAGTGTTGTATTCCTTCATTTCAATAAAACTTGAAAAGAAGCCTTCAATCTTTTTTTCTCCTCTGTTTCCCCTTTTTTTGCTCACTTTCTGTGTTAACTTCAGGAAAATTAAGTTGAAACAAAGTAGAGGGGCAGTTACTGAGAAATGCTTCTGTCTTCCGCACACACTGGCTGCCTTCAGCAGCGCTGCAGGCAATCAACGGCACTCCAGTTGGTGATCAAAGCAGGGGATTGAAGTCGGGAAACAGAGAGGTGGTTCCTTCTGCTGTAATGCTGCTCTGCAGCCCTGTGGCTCCAACTCGGCTGCTCCAGGTACAGCGCAGCCCTGACATCTTCTCTTATTTGTTTGGGTCTCAAAAGTGTTTCATACTCATAGGCACAAAGCCACAAGTCCTGAATTCCAGTTTATCATTCTCCTTTTGGTGTTAAATAGCTAAACAAGAGAATACATTTATTATTCCAGTTCAGTTCATGGAGGTAGAGCTTGAAATCATTATTTGTTTTGTTGTTTTTGAAAGAAGCTTTTTTTCCTGCTTCTGGCTTCCTGATTTTCAGCCATTGTAATTGCTTTGTGCTCATAAAGGGGTCATGAGTGGAAGAGCTTGAGGCAGGCTGCTCACACGGCTGCAGTAGAGCTCAATATTTCAGCCTCTGAGTAGACGCCTTACCTCCCCTGTGGTCTCAGAGTGACTGTGACATATTCAGGCGACATCCACCCTGACTTTTTATTACTTGTGGTGAACAGGCATGCACATACTTCTGAGTCTGTACACCTGCACACATTTCACAGACTTGAATAACACACAGAAGCACCCATCAGAGAAGTTCTTTATCAGGTATTGATCCAGCTTCCACTGGCTGTTACTGCTCTTTTTTTCCCCTCACGTTTTCAAATTTTCGAGAAGTTAAAGCTGAGTTGTAAAATAAATGGGTTAATATGTTTTTAAAGCCCTCTAACCTTACTTTTCTTCCTGATTTCCCATTACCATTAGGAAACTGAAGAGATCTTGTTGTTTCAAACTAAATTGTGAAGGCTTAGGGCTGTGTTTAGCATTTAAATGCAATCCACTTAGATGTTACTGCAGGGATATTTTTGCTTGTTAACTTCATTAAGTTAACCCACTATAAAGTACATTTCTGGAGGAATATGCTGTGTTTGTAAAATTTTCTGTACATGATTTGTATGCTACTGTCCATGGGAAAACGTTTTTCAGGATCCTGTGAAATGGCACTTAAAAACCCACAAATCATCTTTTGATGTGTTTTTAAAGTAGCTGTCTTTTAAGTTTGATTATGCTGTTTTTAGCTAATGAGAAAACAAAACACTTTGGTATTTACTTGGACATAATTCCTGCAGAGTGACAGCAGTTCAAAAGAAAATCACTTATAAGTTGTGGTGTGCTGGAAAGGAGCAAGCCCACCCCCACTTTACTTTACCCATCTGGTTACACCCTCTTCTTTCAGCAAGCTTACAGCCCCTCATATTGCCATTCAGTGCCACAAAAATGGCAAACAATATCAGGTGTATCCAGCACTAAAGTTTTAATCCAGATGCCAGTTCGGACAAGAAAAAAACGAGAAAGATTTACAAGTCATGATTGTGACCCCACTGATTGAAGGTCCTAGATCACAGCTACACGTTTTTTTTTTCAAATGGCACCTTTTCACCTGCTTCTGATTCACAATGATTTAAATAAAGAAATATTCAGAAATGTAATTTTGAGCTTTATTAACTCTTTATATGTCATTTGTCATAAGAAAAATGCCATGTGGACATGT
This sequence comes from Adrianichthys oophorus, assembly GCA_036245035.1. NCBI lineage: Eukaryota > Metazoa > Chordata > Actinopteri > Beloniformes > Adrianichthyidae > Adrianichthys > Adrianichthys oophorus. The sequence continues at coordinate 26,030,356 of BSAI01000104.1, forward strand.
CAAAAACACAGTTTTCATTGGAGTGGAGCTTAAATGAAAATCCTTAATAATAAAATGGAATGTCCAAGAAGTTTGAGTGATTCCTGTTTCTGTCAGGAGTCAGAGCTCTGTCTGCCCCTGGTCACCAGCGGGAGCCATCTCCAGAGTCACGGTGTAACGTTTCATTCTTCTAGGCAGAGGGTTCTGTCTGTGGATGAGAATGTGTTGTCAGCTGGGTGGCATGGCAACAGGGAGCATTAATCACAGGGTATCAAGGAGCCATGTAAACAGCTTAACCTGTAGTAGACGCAGCTGGTGTTTTAGAAATAAACAGTTTTGTTTTGCTGTTTTTGTTTTATATCTTAGTATTAGTAGGAAAAAAAAGAAAGTTTTATTGAAGTTTGTTGTATTTATGCTATGACACAGAGGAGCAAATACTTTTTAAGATGAGCCTTACGTTATTTCACTGAGTACAAATTCATCTTATAACCACAAATATTGATTTTCCTTTTGAAACTGTGTCCAACTTGAAAGCTTAGACTAATTTTGGACTTCTTCAGCCCTTTTTTATGCACAATATTTCCAGGGAAGCACAACACTGATCCTGGCATATGTTCTCCATTTCTTTGAGGCTTTATTGCTTCATTCAGTCAGAGAAAGTTTATTAGTCTCCCTATAAATGATATGAAAAAGACAAATATTTCTCGGGTGACTGTCTGCTTAGACTTTTACCAGATAGATCTACACAAATGCAAATTCAGTCAGAAATGACTTAATTATTGAAAATTAAAACCAAAAAAATTGCAACAATTCCAAGGTGAAATATTTTCTTTTTGTACATGTCATGTTAAAGCCATTAGGCAGTTTCTTTGCATATTTTTTGTGTTTACTTTGTAGTGTTTGTATATTTCACCTTTTTACATTGTTCATTTGTGACACCTGGGTTAAAGGTTTGATAAGCACCCACTCGTCTGCACTTAGATCATGGAGGAGAGCTTGAGCTGTTTAGTTTTGCTGACTGCTACATATGCTACTTTCACTTGACTTGTCCCAACAATTTTCTTTTCAAACATATTTTTCCATCTTTTGTTAATCCGGTAAATCAAATCACACAAATCAAACTTTTTTTTTTCTCCCACTGTTCTTTTGCAAAAAGAAATAAACACACAAACAATTACGGAACTGACTGTGGCATATTTACGCAAACAGAACCCATCAACTCCTCAAGAGGCTTCAACAGGAAAGTTGCCTCTACATATCTTAACAAGGGTGCTTAAATAAATTATGTATTGCATTTAATCGTTCTGCAACTGTCAATTATATGGTCAATGGTGTATACTTCTATGCAGCTTTTCTACCTTCATCAAAGGCTCAAAGCGCTTTTCAGTCACAGTCCCATTCACCCATTCACACACACATTCATTCACGTATGGAGGCTCAGCTGCCAAACACTGGCGCATACCTATGACCACCAGAGACAATGTGGAGTTCAGCATCTTGCCCAAGGACACTTTGACACATGGGCAGGCAAGGCGGGAATCGGCCACATAAGAATAATGAAAAATTACTGGATTGACCTTGTCTGAGATCATAACTTGGGTTTTCAACAGACTCTAGAGTTAAAGTTGGACTGTGGGAAGCCCAGCTGAATTCTCATGTCTAAACTCCATAAATGTGTGTTTTTACATCAAACAAATAAAGATACTTTCCTTTCCAAGGCTATCCTCATCAGAGAAAGTTTTAGTCTAGAAATCTGAGCTGCCTTGAGAAAGAATTAAATTAAAATACCTGCAATTCTACCAGTAAACTGTTTCAAAGTACATTTTTTTATATGCATGTTATTCATTTTGTTTCACAACCTGTTGTGTCTGCTGAATGTTTTAACGAAATATGATCCAGTGCAAGGACTAAGCTTGATCTGTTTGGCAAAATGAAATCCTCATCTGTAAATAAAAATCCCACACAATAATCTTATCATTCACAGCAGCCTCAAATCACAGACAGAACTGTCTTTCACGCAATAAGGGTGTGATTTCCTTATAGTTTGTATGTCTACAAATGTGTGAGCAAACCTTACAGTACTACAGTACTACAAGAGTTTGAACACATAATTTAGTGGTTACCACTAATCAATGTGTAAAAGAAGTGTTCTCGACAAAACACTCAAAAATGTGGAGAAGAGGGTCAACGTTGTACCTCCAATTAAGTTAATCAAACATAAACTAGATTTTCAACTGCAGTTTGTCTTCCATGTTTTGCACATTTGAAAGACTGGTGCAAACTGGCACAACTTAACAGACAAATAACTGCCGTTTTTGTTTCGAGAAGAAGGCAATATATTGAGAATATATTGGAATGCTAGAGGCAATGATTATTGAGACGTAGGCTATTGCTTATTCAGTGTTGCTATTTTGGAGCTTCTAGACATGTTAAAGACTGAACAGATCATGGTAACTACTATATTGATATTGATTATATCGTTTTAGTTTGACCTTTTTCCTAACGTCATCTGTTTACCGTGGACATTAGTTGGTACACAGTCCATGCTCTCTCACTTTTCTTGTTTTTCTTTCTTTCTTGGGGCAGCTGGCATTCACCCGCCTCACCCTCGCCTGTACTCCCTCTTTGATTCCTTCTGCAAAAACATTATTGGCCATAATTAGCACAGATACAGGCTCACCAGCCAGCAAATGTGTACTCCAATGGGCTGAGTATTCTGTCTTAGCTTGTGTAACCTTAACCCTTGTCCATAATAAATGTTAGACCACCTGCCAGGGCTGGCTGCCTGTTTCATTTGTCCCAGAAGCACACTATTCATTGGTTTCTTCTCTATTCATTTTCATTTTTTAGTGTTCACCAATGTTTTGACCAATGCCCGGTAAGCAGCTACAACCTACAATGCTTTTGCAATCTGAGAATTAGTAGTTAAGTATATAAAAATGGGTTACTATAGTATAGTCTGTTACCCAGAAAGTTGTCTCTATAAAGGGTTGAATTTATGCCCCATGTGCCCCCTTGTAAATGTCAGCACCCGCCCCTCCAAAGCTCCCTGCACGCCCCTGCTCTCCGGTGACTCAACAAGTCCTGGTGACATGCAACACAACAGGAGATAATCCTCACTTATACTTCATATCTTCGATTTTATGAGCCTCACATCTTGAACAGGCCAGATTAAAATGTAATATTATATTGTCTTACCTGAAAAAATATGGAAAAATGCCTCAAACCAGACAATGGAGTGAGATTATTTTACACTCACCAAATCCCAACAACTAGTTTGTCTTTATTTTTTTTAAATTCTGAGATAATTTGGTGTAAAGCTATGTTCAATGGATGAAGCTCATTGTGCACTCTGGGAATCTAACCCTGATTTTCCTGTGTGCCAGTTACGCACTTCACCAACTGAGCTATCCAGCTGCTGTAGAGGACAAAATAATAATTGCGGTTCGTGCCAGGTGGAATTATATGACACCAAGTCTTTCATATATTGGAATAGAGCTTGGGAAATAAAAAGCCTGAAGCAAGACTCACAAGATTTTAACCGTTTCGACATTTGTAACCAAACCTCTTCCAACTGTAGGTACATGCAATGGAATTGGGTGGCGACAGACAAGTGTCAATACCATTTGGTGAAAGCGCATTCAGGAATGCACGTTTAGTGTGTTCTTTCCCAGTGTGAATGTAGCATATCCCCTTGATTGTCAGGATTTTGTCAATGCTTCAAAGTTTTCCTAATCTCGCCTTGACTGCAACAACCCTCCTGTAAATGTAGGCTGAGGATCATTAAAGAAAAGCTCAAAGCTCTCCTTCACTTCATGGTAAGCCCCTGTTCACACATGTCCAAGAAGCAAGAGCCCTGATGCTATCTTGCCTTATTTATGCCAGCCTTTCAGATCTGGCCCCACAGTGTCCTGTTGCCTCTTTTTGCTCCCCTGCTCTTCTGCACCATCTCTTGAAGTCTATTGTTGCTAACTCCTGAATGACTCACGTCAAACACAATAGACTAATGTCTTTTCCTCAAAAAAATATTGTTTCTTTCATGTTCAGGAGAGTCATTTGCACGCCTTTAGCCTTTATGGATTTAAAAGCATGCTGAGCAGCACTGTGAAATAAACCTCAAAGAGTAAAATGGATGACCAGGAAAAATGGAAGATGAGTCTCACTGACAGGGAACTGAGCACTGAAAAGCATCACCAGCCTAATTAACACAACACTGTACTTTTTTTTACATTCAGATACCAATCTATTTACTGATATGCTCTGACACTGTAGTCAGCCCATCTTTTTTAGAAATATATTTGCACATTGGGTTTGGAGTTACAGAATTATTTAAAAGAGTTCAGACTAATGTACAAGATAAGTTTGTAATATATCTAACCAGTTGAATGTAAAATATTTTTTTTTTGGAGTTTTGTTGTGTTCACTGATCTAAATTTGCTTTGATCAACCCGATGACACAAAAGAAAATTCACCATTGTCCAAAGTATTAGGCTGTATGAACTTAATGTGACAAAAAGCAATTATATTGAAACCAGCTGGATTATGTCCGTTATATAGAATGGCATGTTCCATGTGAGAGTTCAGGTATCTTCTAATGGTAGGAAGGAGTAAAAGATCAATAAGTAAAATCCTCTGCCGCTATTCAGTCCTTGTACCTGTCTGATGCAGTGAAAAGGGAGCCAGGGCATTAAGTGTAGCTGTTCATTTTTGGTCGATCACCTGCAGTGTTTGAAAGATGATATAGTAACAGAATCCGGATAAAGGAAATCAAAATGACTTTCGTTCCTCTGTGAGGTTTGTTGACTCTCATTTAGAGACTGTAATGAAAGCTTGCCTCTCTAAGGACTTGGTGCCTCCTAGCACTATTTCTTGTCTTTTTTTTCCCTGTGTACAGGTAAACAAAACTCAACAATAATCAGAAGCTTGGTATTGGAGTTAAACCTTTGCAAACCCCTCTATTCAACTACTTACCGTTTAAACATCAAACGCTTCAAATTAGCAGCACACGGGTTTCCTTCACAGCATACAAGCAGATGAAAGATTAAAAAAAGATCTCATTTCACTTTAAAAACATCATTTAGAAAATTGACATCAATAGAATGATTCTATGGCAACTGCTGTCACTAACCATGAGTAAGCTTGTTCAGAGTCCACACCCCTTCCACTGAAAGCAGCTTGGGAGAATATGTCAATCAAAGATTCAAGGTGGGGGCCAGCAGGCACCACAGGCTTTTACTGAGGGATCTGATCGGTCCGTTTAAAACTTGTGAATAACTTGCAATAATGTCAAAATATCATGAAAAAAATGTTGTATTTGAAAGAAGATGTTAAGTAAAGGGTATGAGAGCAAGAATGGTTATTCTGACAAACAGAATGATTGTGCAATAGCTGGTTATTTCTCATCAGAAGTCAGAGGGATTTTGACTTCTTGAAGTCAGCAAATACTTCCTATTTGGAGCGTGAGGTGGGAGGGGTCACTGAATCAAGTTCTTTGTGTACAGTCTATGGTTTCAGCCCAACTTACCCATGTCCTGTATGTTGAAAACTCTTTGGGCAGGACTCTGATCCCTACATGGCTCCTCTGGAGACCCAGATAGCTCCTTGCATGTCAGCTTTGCAGCGATCAGTGTATGAATGCCTGTGTTAATTGTTGACGGTAGTGTAATTTATTAAGTGCTTTGAAGAAGCTTTAGAATTCAAGTACATTCAAGTACATGTCATTTACAAATTAAACATGCAGAGTCAGGATGGGGTCAGGATGGGATGATCTTCCTTCCCCAACATAAATGAAGAGCATGCTTACCAAGGAAAACAGGAGAAATGATAATTATATATATCTATATTAAACTGCAAGTGGAAACCACTGGAACAAGGAACAAGACTGCTGGTTATATGGGACCAAGACCAAGATTTAAGCATTGCAAGAAACTAAAACCCTGAGGATTTTAGCCTAACCAGGGCCATGGGTACCAAAATTACGGCTAGCATTGCCTTCTGATAAAGTATCCCCCATTTTGTGCATTTTAAATACATTTGTGGCTGACTGGTTTTTGACTTTGTCATCTTTTATTCAATTGTAATATTGTTTTCTTTATTGTTTTTATGCCTAAAGGTACAACATGTATGTAAATCATGAAAATGGATTTTACCAAAGTGATTAAACGTGGTCACATCGGACTCTGGGATCTTTTTGTGTCCATGGAAACGCATTAAGCTAAACTGTTGATAAAACAAATTACTTAATTAGTTTTTATTGTGTTTGCTTACATTTTGTAAAGTGTCTTGAAAAGCCAAAAAGAAAATCTGCTGCAGTTCAAATTGCTTGCTGTTTTTGAATTGTGATAAAAATAATCAAAGGAAGCCTGCATTAAAAAATCATTCATATTTATTGTATTATCATTTATTTATTTTATATGACCTCTTTCAGGGTCTCAAGAAATGCTTTTTTCACAGAGCATTAATGTGTGGTTAGCTTAATTCCAGTGAACAGGACAGGTGAGCACTGCTTTGTAGCCTGGGAGGTTAGGCTGATAGACTTTGACATTTTGGACTTAGATAATGAAAGTTAAGTCTGTCTTGCCTCTAGTCTTGGTCCATGGCTATTACATCTGCTTCATGGTGGGCCCTCAGCCTAAATTTACATCAAAATCTTTCTGATCAGAGCGGCTGCACTCAGCAATGGTCAATTCAAAGTTTTGTGTGTCTGCTGGGGTCCCTATGCCGGCTGGCAGATGTTCATTAGCCAGCTAGCCTTTCATCTCAGTATGGAGAACAATAGTCTGGCACTCTGTCCTGCTCTTTCATGAGATAATAAGGCATCATATCTGACCTCAAACCAGGCAATAATCCATTTGCTGCCGAACACCTGGGATCACGCTGAAATTCAGCACCCCACTTTACTTTGAACTTGACAAACTTTGGTGAAAATAAGTCTTTTTTTTCTCATCTGTAATGCTGTTTGTCTAATTTTGGCCACTAAATATGACACATTTTCTTTTGCAAAATCTGCTTTAGATGGGAAGTTGCAGGATGGACAATAAATGATACTAAAACACCAGATTTCGAACAAATGTATTGAAATCCTTTAGGAAATAATATTAATGTGTGGATATATTTAAAAAAAAAATTGACAAAAATTCTTGGACATTTCTTTCACCATTGGCAGAATATTTTTTCATATAATAAATATATATGTTTCTAGTGGGGCTTTTTGCAGTGTATGTGTCACTTTGAGATTGTGTATATTTAAAAGTGAAATTGATAAAACAAAGATAGATTGTATATGAAAGCTAGACTTGGTGACCTCTTCTCCATTTGCATTTCAAAAAGGAAGTCACTGCTGACTCAGAGAAACCAAAACCCCACAGACTTCTATTGAGAAACAAACAGCTATTACTCAGTTAATAAATTTGTCAGAACAACCATTCTTGCTCTGATACCTTTTTAAAATGTTTACATCTTCTTGATAATCCTATTTGTTTCATGATTTTTTGTCTGTAGTGCAAGTTATTTAAGTTACTGTATACTGACTAATCAGAAAAAAAAACTAGTGAAACTACTGAACTCCCCCGGAGGGTAGTGAGAAACAGGGACAACATATGAATTGCACTGCATCAAACAGAGGCATGATGACTTAAATTAAAAATAGTACTGGGTAAATGATAAAGAATAAAGGAGAGCCAAGTGTGCTTTTAGAAATTCTAGAAACCACAAGTAGTCCTGCATTTTGTGAGCAAAGTGTTCTGTTTGGTTGGTAAGGCACTATGAGATCTTATATATAGGATGGGGCCATACCATTCAAGGCCTTATTGGTTTTGAACTTAATTCTAGATTCAACAGTGAAGTGAAGCTAACACAGGAGTAATGTGTTCTCTTCTGCTGGCTTTGAGGTATAATATGGTATATAATAAGTATAAAATGATAATTAAATGTCATTCAGGTCTTGATGTCTTTAATGCAAGCATTACATTTCTCTATGTGGTCATTCTTGTCAGATTACTGTACAAATACAACTGTGTATTATCCGCATAACAGTGAAGATTAATGCTGCGTTTCCTGTAAATGTTTCTTAAAGTCAGTATGTAAAGCATGAACAGGATGGGTCCTAGAACTGAGCCCTGTGGGACTCCGTAGCTAACTCGAGTGCAATGAGAGGAATGTCCATTTACATTAACAAACTGGTACCTATCAGATAAGTAGGATTCAAACCACTAGAGGTCAGATCTTCTGATCCCTATGTCATGCTCTAGTCTGGAGTAAGATGCTGTGGTCTATAGTGTCAAAGGCTGTGCTGACGTCTAACAAAACTAGAATAGAGATTAGTCCTTTTTCTGTGGCCAGTAACACGTCATTAGTGACTCTACCTAGTGCCATTTCAATGCTATGGTGTGGTCTGAACCCTGATCGAACATCTTCAAAGTTGTTAATGTCCTGTAGGTGGCAGAATAGCTGCTTAACTACAACTCTTTCCAGGATTTTTGACACAAAGGGGAGACTTGACATTGGTCTATAGTTGGCCAGAAAGCCCGGATCTAAACTGGTTTTTTTCCAAAGAGGTTTAACAGCTGTATATTTAAAAGACTGTGGCACATAATCTGTTTCTAAAGAGGTCTTTATTATTGAGAGCTTAGTGGGAATTGGGTCTAAGAGACAAGTTGATGTTTTGGAGGAGATAATAACTGATGTTATTTCCATTTGATCAACAGCAGTGAAGCAGTCTTATGTTACAGAGGTTTCTATGGATGCATTCCTTTCTACCACTGCTGATAGTAGTGATAACTTTTCCTTCTAGCTTACAGGTTGCTTGTTTAAGGGAATGTGTTTCAGCATTAAACCGCGGTGCTACTCGGTTCTGTCTAATAAGCTTAGGTTTATAAATAAATGGTTACATAAACGTGCTTACAGTATATAGTGGTCTCTGCTTGTGTGCTGGAAAAAGAGAAAGAATAAAAAAAAAACAGGTAGGGATTAGCGTCATTTAACCATGTATACGTTTTCTTTCTATTACATTGTCAAAAAAAAAAGCTTTTTACCAATGATCAAAACTACTGAGGAGAAAAGGGTTTGAGCAGCAGGTGACACCAGTTTGGTTCAAAAATGCAAATTCCTTGTAATTTGTGAGAAGATGACTACTATTATTATTGCTAATAGGTATGCAATCAGGTCAATTTTTTTCACTGCTGCTTCTGCAGATGTAAAGTGCTTGTAGCTGAACTAACTTAAGGGTTGCAGGGTAACTGTGCTCCTAAGTCTGTCACTGTCAAGGACATATGATATGACTGTGATATCTGCTGTGAGACACTGACATGTCATCTTCGAGCAGATCATGAAGCATCTTTGAAAGGATGGCTTAGTTTTTTTGCCACAGCTGTTCTTTCCTCTGGAGGGAAAAGACTAGCTGTGAGTGCGGAATGACTTGTTTATCATTGTCCACCCTGAGGATCTACCCTTATCCATATGTATGTCATCCAAGATGCTAGCATACACTCTATTTGAGAAGATTGGTATTGTAAGTGACCAACAAATCCCTGAGCTAAAAGGGATTTAGGCAAAAAAAAGGTAAGGCTGCCAAAAAGTTAAGTTGTCCTTGTTGTTCGATTGTTGAGGTCAAATGCTTTGCAAAATACCTTCACATATAAAATACTACAGTCAGAAAAATATTTCCACATCTTTGAAAAAATAAAAATATATTAATGCTTTCTGTTTGATGTTTGAGCAAAACTAAGCAGTATGGAAGCAGGCTTCTCTGAGATCAGCTGTACTCTGAGTTTTCCAAGGTTTCTTATGGTCTAAAAGAGATAGGAAGCATTAACAGACAAGTCACGTAGCTGTGAACTTGAGGTCTACAAAATGTGTTAATTGCATTTTAACAAGAAAAGAATTACTGCAAAGGAAATATCTGGATCTCAAGAGTCAAAAAATTCAGATGCAGAGTTTTAGCAAATTGCTTCCAAAAACTGTACACTGTCAGGGACACATTAAAGATGTGTTGCTCTACCGCAGCAATTAAAGGTGACTTATTGATTAAATGTAAATTTGTCCTCAGACCACATGGGACCTTTTTGTCCCACAATTTCAAGCAAATGTGGTAAATCTGTGCTTCCTATCTTCATAGTGACCCAATGATAGTTCCTAAATCACAAGCACCATCATTTCACCAAACTCTCAAATTTACAAATGTGTCCATGGTAATATGGTGTGTTGGTAAGACTGGATCCATAAAATCATTGTAATCAAGACCAGATTTTCAGTACAAAAAAAAAAAAAAAAAGATTGGTGTTGCATGCTTGATAGATGCACAAACATGACTTTTCTGGTTAGACTTCCTTTAAGGGCATATTCAGATTGAAAAGTTGTTCTGGCATATCGGGGGAAACAAATTCTGATTCACTTTAAGTGAGCCAAAATGTGTCCAGTCTGAGAACAGCCTAAGACATTTTGTTTCCATTTTGTGTTTCATTAGATCCAAGATAGTACAATAGAACTGACAGAAATAACGACCTGATAAATTCAGTTGGCTTAATTGTTAAAAGGTAAATAAAATCATGTTTTTTTTCCACTTTCAAAACTGTCCTTACACCCCTCACAGCTTTTTTTGCTTTTGTTTTTATGTGGTGGAAAACTCAGTTCCAAAAAAGCCTTGCAAACCATAGAAACTCTTAAGATGTTGGATCATTCCTCATGATCTTGAAGATTGCCTAAAGCCTCTTGTTTATGAGAGCTGTCCTCCCACAAAGGGACTGTACTGACTCTAACACAGGACATCAGTTTTACCACTCCCCATCATTCAGCTTGGGGCACAGTACTGGAGTTGACAGTGATTTTTACATCTTATCTTAGCTCATAATTACTATTATTCATGAAACTATTGTACTTGTTTGCTTTGTTCTGCAATTGGGCTCATTATTTTAAAAAGAGTGGGCCCTGTGAAGCAACATTAAGCGGTTAGGTTGTTTACAGCTTGACTCTGCTGCCTCTGGTGAGTTTGTTCAGCTGTTGAAATGGACTCTTTTTTTAGGTGCTAGTTATGTTTTCAAAGCTCAAGCTAAACCAAATGCTTCTATTAGCAAAATATTTAAAGTCACATCCAGATGCTATGTAAATATGTTCCCTTTTGTAGCAAAACTTCTGCAATGCTGCTGTAATAATTATCAATGAATCTGAATACAGCAGGTGTGAGCTGAAAATGTTTGCCTGCGTCATATAGATCTGCTTTGCAGGCAGAAATAAAAATCCCATTTGTATGTGTTTACACTTTTTAATAACTGTGTCTGCAAAGAAAAAGTTTTAGTTTGAAAGTTTTTTCTGAAATAATCTTCAGCTTTGCGTTGAACACACAGCTAAAGTTACTTTTAAAAAATGTGAACTCTAACATCAGTTATGGTCGAAGTACCTTGGCTTCACAATGCTAAAGTTTAAAAAAATATGTAAAATATTTACAACAAAAAATTCAATCATTAGATACTTTATAGCTCACAACAGATTGTGTTTAGATCCCATTAAAATATGTATTGCATCTGCATCAAACCGAATAAAAGGACAAAGCGATGTTTTTCAAATGGCAGCACCTGAGCGCCAGTGTTTCTGGAGCCCTGAGGTGTTTGCAGTGTTTAAACTGCCATTACTTATGTTGGGAGAACAGAAAGGTGCAAATCCATACTGAGCCATTAGAAGACTATTCCAAAATTTTTTTTAAAAAAAGTAAACACAAGGGGTAGATTTTATTGATTTTTTTTTTTTTTTTTTTTTTTTTTTTTTTTAGATAATACAGTGAATGAAATGAATCCAAAGGGAGCGAGAAGAAAATGGAACAACAAAGGAAACCTGATCAAAGCTGGTACAGAGAGCTGCTTCTGTCACCTTGAATAGCTGCTGAGAAGGTTTTGCAAAGACAGGCTTGTATTTTGGGAGACTTAAAGAAAAATTAGGAGGCAAGATTTTTGTGTAAAGGTCTCAAGAAATAAAGCAATACAGCTGAAATATTTGAAGTACAGTTGTGTTTCTTCTAGACAGTCTGATGTGAATCGTGATGTCTGTGCTCCTGCTATATTTAAATTCATATATTTGAAGCTTCGCTGCATGCCCCTCTGCAACATCGCTTTGACAGACACCTGAAAAAGCTGTATCTATAAGCGGGCATCCATGGGAATAAGCTTTGAAGCGATTACATTTGATAGCAATCTTCAACGGGACCTTGAATGACAGCTATGCATCTGTTTGGAGACAAATGCAAAACAAAATGCTGCCACTCAACTGCAGCTTTCACTTTCTCCCTGTCTAAGAGCATCAACCAGGAAAATTTTACCTCAAAAACAAAGAAAACACTTCTCTGAAAGGCAGGACTGTCGCTCTGTGCCCAGCAGACAAAGCATAAATCTGACAAGCATTGGTCACGCAGCCACGTCCTGCTGCTCTCCTTTGTGGCGGAATGTGGCGCTTTCCAGATCTGTCTGATAAGACGCAAAGAAGAAATCCTTGTTCACAAGGTTTGAAAGAAATTACAAAATGTCAAACTTTTCTTTATCAGATGACACATTACCCTATGCATCCATGGCTCAAACTGTTTTATTCATGTCAAGCTTCTGAATAGGGAGCTATGGCGCATGGTGACTATTTGGTTTGCAGCCCCTTCTTCCCAACTATCATAAAAACACCATCACAGCTGACATGCCTTTGATACCCTTCATTTATAAAGTCTCGAGACGGTGAATTTCAAAGAAGGCCAAGAGTGTGGCATTGCCAAATGCGTCCAAAATAAATGATATCCCAGTCAGAATGAGAGCCCTTGGAGGGTGTTCTAGCCAAAGGCGGAAAGTCATTGGGTTTAGGCCAGCATCCCAGCAGCCTTCATGCAGGAATACACAGTCGGAGGGCCGGTGGCCTCAAATGACTTGCTAGCTCAAAGAGCTTCAGACTGTGAGCCAGTACACTCCTCTGGGAACCAGCAACATTTCCTGTGCCACTACTGTAAGTGTGAGAAGAGGGGAAAAAAGTAAGGAATTACAATGAATCCTGTGAAACACAGGCAAAGAGGAGAGGTGAGATGTGAGGAAATGTAATTGGAAAGCTACAGTCTCTTTGAAAAAAAACATCTCAAGATAACTTTGAGATTCCTCCTTCTAAGCCTTTGTGCTTATTCAACTGATATCTGGAAGTACGTGTCCTTGAGAAGCTTCTTTGTTTGAGTGAGTGGATGTAATATTCGTCTGTTCAGTTTCAGAAAACAATGAGACGAGATAAAACCATTCATGTTCATCTGTAGTTGCCCAAATCCTCTTGCTTCTGAGCCTTGCAGCTCTCAACAACAATTATTGTGTGCACCTCTTAAAAGTAATCTCTATCATTTAAATAAATCTAAATCCCCTCAGTAGAATGCAGGAAGCCCCATATCAACTCACCAGCTGCTACCTTTAAAGCCCCTGATCGTTTGAGTCAGGCTCCTGTGGCCAGTTGGGATATTGATGTGGTGCTGTCTGCCAGCGTGCTTCTTCCTGCTGGCCTCTAGCCAGAGTTTAGCAAAGACATTAGTGGGGAAAGTCATAACCCCCCAGCAGCCCTGTTACTTTCTGTCCAAATAGAAAGGTGAGGCAGCCATTTTTTTGAGGTGATTACATGCATCAACACCCATCAGGGCAAAACGTTACATCACACACACACACATATGAATACGCACATACTCTTTCAAGATGGCATCTGTGTCTGGCCTGCTGTCTGTCTTCTCTATCACTGTTTGTTCTTTTGCTGCTAATTGCACTGATCATTCAGAAAGTTAACCCTTTACTACTAAATGGCCACCAAACATTAGTGAACCTACAACCTTCAATAAATTAGACCGCTGAGTTTGCCTGTCTAAGGGTTCCATTTAATCATAACTGGGTTGATGCCTGACTGCCACATCATCGGAAATGTCTTCCTAACTGTGGAAAGCGTGGCAGCTTGATAACCTTTTAACATAGAACTCTTTAACTCCAGTGTTGACATTCTTTCGACTACCATAACTCTTCAACCATTTACCCAATTAACGTAACTCCAGCAGATTCTGAAGCACATAGTGAATAGGAGTGTAATGATTCATTTTATCAGCGATTTAATTCATATCATAATTTGTGGTAATGATATGATTCACAGTCGATACTGGCCAATTTCAATTGATCTGATTCAATAAGATTAACTGACCTAAAATCAATCCAGGACATCTTTTGCCAAAAATTTAACCAGTGTGACTCAAAGATAAAAACCTGGGTACTGAACCGTGCAGGTGAAATTTTTCGGATTTATTGTATTTCTTGCAAAGGAAAAGAAATTGATTCACTGTTTAATTATTATATCCCTAATGTAAAGGTTAAAACTTACCAAGTTGTCTTATCTCCTAACTTAAGCAAGGCTTAATGATCTGTACTCCAGGCTTTGAGTTGATCATCTGCTGATGATCAGAACCAATTTATTTTTGGTGTCTTGTCTGTTCTCGGTATTTGCTGGTTTTGATTTCAGAAATCTAACAGGCCACTCTAAAATACTACATTTCTCTCTTACTAGAAAAAAAAAAAACATAGACATACCTGACCTTATTAAAAGAGAGTAAACTCTAAAGGGGTATTTTTTGCACTAGTTTCAGTTCCTACAATCCCAACTGAGATTTTATCTAAACACTGCCAGAGATGTATTTTTTCAAAGAAAGGTAAAAAAACAAAACAAAAAACAGGGATTTGTTTAATTTGTAAACCAGTAGTGATGTGTGGGGGAATTTCTCCAAAACAAGAAAAAACAAAATTATCCCACGTAAGTGGGCGTGTAAGAAAATATCGGTTCGAAAAAATATTGCAATATTTAATTTGGCAATGCTTGTGTTGATTTAAAATATATTCCACACTCCTGACCACTAGTTGGCAGTACGTCCCATTGTGCCTCTATGAGTGGCTCTACACCACGGCAAAACAACAACAAGATCTCATGACAACCATCTTGTAGAAGTGGTAGATTTAAACCTGATGAGAACATATGAGCCTCACAATTTCTGTTTTTACACAGCAAAATAAGACATGTACAACTAATTTTTAACTAAGGATGAGTACTGAACTGAAAAGTTTTGCCAAGCTGGTACTAATACCGTTAAAAAACGTGAATTTCAGTACTCCGTGGCTCATGGAAGAACAAGTGACACCAGAGGCACTATCTGCGCGCAGTCCGCAGAGCTTCAGTCAAAATGGTGAAGGCGTATCGGTCGGGGCAAAGTTCTGCTGAACATCACAGCTAAAGATTCTGATTCAGGGACCTGATGGGTCAGAGCAAGGTGTACAACGCTTTGAAAAAAAGCCCAACATTGTGGCAATGAGTGGTGAAATACGTGTTTACTTCCTCGTGTGAGAAAACAGAGATGCAGTGCTGCAGTGCAGACTGTCTGGTAGAAGTAAATAAAGCATCTTAGCAACATTCAAGGACTCTCCTTCGCCTTGTCACGCTGCTTAATCACATACATGTTTCTGGAAAGCAACTCTTCAAGCACCGTTCAGGAACTTGAACCGTTTAAAAACTACTGGTTCAGCTACATAGCAGTGTTGGAAATCAACACCTTTTTATTTTTTCAATCATACCCTCTCAAGAACTGGCATACACATATGTGGACAACACATTGTGGGCTATATTATCACAGTAGTTATTTCTGCTTAACTGGGGCCAAATCATTACATGTGTGCAGTGGCGGTTTTTGATAAGGGCGACATGGGCGTGCATTTACCATGAATGTATTGTTTAAGCTCAATTCCAATCTCTCAAACAACCTATAATAAGTATTGGTTTAGTCCGAGGCTGAGCGGATGTGATGTTAAAGTGGTAGTTGGTGTTGGAGGATGCTAACTTGTTTATTTTTGTGAGCGCAATGAAATGAAAAGGAGAAAACCATCCGGCGCCTAATTTTAGAAAAAAGAGGTAAGAAGAACAAGAGAAATGTGAAAAATAGAAAGGTATGATGTTAAACATTGTTCATGTTTTTATTTAAGCATTAGACAACTTTATTAAACACGTACAGTAATATTTGAAGAGTTAGGCTAAGGATATCATTAGCCTATACTTTTAACGTTTAGTTAATCCAAATTAATTTTGTTCACTACAGCCAATTAAATACAATACAATAAATGCAAGTGGTGTCAGAAGAGTACAGCACACTATAGAAAAAGTTCCAAATGGCAGAGAACACAAGAGAAAATCCAGTCGTCTGCTCTAAACCCAAAGTTCAATAACCCCAAACATAGTCCACAACTTATTCTTGATTAGATATGAATAATAGGATTGTAACTTGCTTGTGGTGTTAACAATGCTAAATCTGATTAGTCTTCCTCATTAATTTTAAAGCTAAGATTGATAAGCTGATGTCAATGAGTAATTTTTCCTTCCAGTAGAGAAGGTGGTGCCCCTTCAAGACAAATTATCACAGACTTGTTAAATTTAATAGCATTTGTTAAAAAAAAGTTGCAGTATACAAACTTCCCAAAGTTCATATTTTGTCTTTGTTTTTCTGCACGCTGAGGTTTTAAAACAAACGTCACCAAATATTTTATCTTAAGCTTTAGTATAAAGCCTCTGCTTTATTCTTTTTTTCTTTCGAACTTGTCTCCTTAACAATATAAAAATATACAAATCACATTTGATACACACATTTCCGAGACCCATATCTCATTAGCATCATACAAACTTACCTTAAAAACCCATTGGATAAAACTTGGTCCATTTTTCTGTACTGTAGTTGATCATCAATCCACTAGGAGCAGTAGAAAAGCTTGTCCTGCTCATTTCAAAATGGCTGCTTCCACGAAATCTCAAAAAACCTTTGGTGAGAAAAGTTTTGCTTGTTTTCCAAACCTTTAGGAGAGAATAACTCAACTATTGGTATTTATTTTTTTTAAATGACTACTTGTTGTATTAAGAGAATGTAAAATTAGTTTAAATTGATTCTTTATACAATTTATAATCCAGTAACAATGTACAATGTATAACTAGAGATGTGTACAAATGTGTACAGTTAAATGTGTGGATCAAACTAGTATCAGAGGGAAAATAAGATGATTTTTTGCTGAACACTTATGTCAGTGTTTTTGCAACAATAAACTAACATTGTTGTAAGCAAAAACTTACCAAATTCTCTAGCATATCATAATTGATGCTATCTGTGTCATAAAACTTATATTGCATTTTTTTTTCCTGTGGATTGGATTTTAATCAAATGATTAAAAAACATCTTAATTATAAAAGTATTTGAATTTTCTGTCAATTATTTCATGTGCAGATGACAAGAAAATCCATAATTAAACATATGACAACAGGGGTTTATAAATGCATGAAGCTTTTCTGGCTTTACGCATTTGATAAAAGAGGATTTATACTCACATGTTGGCTTTTGTGTAAATGCAGCTTTAAACATAAAATGTTAGTTTGTAATTTGCATTTGTCTCAGATATTTAGGTCACAAACTGTTGGAATTTTAAAAACACATTATGTTTGAAATTACAACTTCTCAGTTTTGATTTTTAACATCAGATGCTGGCTGAATTTTTTGTAATTTGCTGTTTTGAGTAATCAGATTAATTTAGCAATTGGCCATTGGGATTATTGTTTTGCATTCTTCTAACATTTAGTTGTCAGCCCACTATTAATGTTTCATAGGTAAGCCATAGAGCTGTGGTCACTGGGTTGTCAGAACCACCATTGTGTTTTACTAGAAAAGCCATTTTAGACTTTGTTGATTCCGTTTTGATACTTATTTTTAAGAGTCTCCTGTGAATCTTCACCATTTTTTTTATGATGCAGCTTTGAACTTATAACTTTCCAAATAGGCTCTTTAGGGTGATAAATTGTTATTGCCTTCAGGTCTTTACATTCTCCCATAGTTGAGATCATCTTTTGGCTGAAGAGTTGTGTCTCAGCATTAACTTTTACATATCACTGATTGGTACAGGTTTTTTGTTTTATTTCTTTGCAAAATAATTGACTGCTTTGTATCATTAGGGAGTTTATTGTCTTGTATTATGCAAACAACTTTTATTACAGGATAGCAAGTACAGAATATGATGTTCTTTTTGTGTGATTGCTACAGTTTAAATCACAGATTTACCTGTATTAGTTGTATGAAGTTCACACTGTATTGTAATTCTTAAAGCTTGTGTATTTATTTTTCTAGTTATTGAAAATGTCGGAAACACTGTTTTTATTCTGAAAGATTAGGTACAAACAAAAGACCAGGAGGTGATCAGATAACCAAAATGGAGCATCTGCTCTCTGCTTACATTGGTGTCATACTAATACACTTTCAAAGAAGTATTTCTAGATCCATGAATTAATCCTGTGGACCCTCTTTCATTTCCCAGCACTTTTAGACCACATCTTGTCCTGCAAAGTGCATTCCCAATGTGGCCATTACACTGTTGCTATTTTAAATGAAAACCTGTATAGGCAAATGGCTCGGGTTGAATTACAACAATGAGTGTAACAATCAATCTTTGCTTTTTACCTCTATCCTCCCATTCAAGTTCATTTCACTTGGATGGAACATTTAGCACAACCACATATTAAGTATCATAGAGCCTTTTAGAAAGCAATTTAAGGTACCACACAGGACGACGCCAAAGTGTAGGGCCAGCAGTGGAGTACTGCCTCTTAATTATACTGTATTAGCATTGCAGTTAGGTTTGTTCACATATGCAGTGGTGGAAAACAATTATAACAGTTACAAAGACTTAGATACTGGGATCTTAAGAAATATACTCTACTATAAATGAAGTAGGAAAAAAAATCAAAAACAATATTCACCAGCTTGTTTATAATTTCATATTTTTTTCTGATTTTAGGTTAATGTCTACTCATAAACCATGATTCAACATCAATACTGTTTCAAGGATCTACAATGATTAACAAAACTAAACAACGTAAAGCAAATAAAAGTCGCATTTGAGTCAATTTAAATCAAAATACTTTCACTCCTGTTCAGTCCAGATCATTCTACTGAAGCAAAACTACCAACAAAAATAGTGCAAAGGCTGTCCCGTAATCCTGAAGGCAGTAATAGGAATTCTCTGACTGCCATTAAATCTGTAAGCTCAAAAACAAGTCATCTCAAGACACAAAGCCAGTAATCAAAAAAACAACCAACCACAGATTGTTATCAGCCAATCTATTCCAATTTAGGCCAAACTGACGTAAATGTATTTATGTATAAAAGAACTCCTATTAAGACACCAGCAGATTGCATGGACAGAGATCTCATTGCAACTTGATGGACAGAACACATAATGATGATATGAGGACTGTTTAACATTGTCAGTGTTTTTTTGCCAGAGGGCAGTTGGTGGTCACAGACACTGTTAGACAGATGTCCAATTTCTTTTTTAATGACAGGATGTCAACCATGTTTAGCCCTCGGGTTTCACCTGTTTATTTATTGCCACGATCTTTTATCGCTGCACGTAATTATAGCTGAAGAATTTTGGACAAACAGGAGGTTTTTTTGCTCAAACTTTACCAGCTTGTTAACATCCATAAAAAAAAAAGGGAGAAAAAACAAAACACCATGTTTGGTAGCCACCAAATATTCACATATTCATCCTTGTAAAAGCAGATTTTGTTTTTACATTTTTCACTTTGCAAAAATGAATATTGCAACTTACTTTATACAGAATAATACTTAATACATACATCTCTAACCAGTAGTAGGAGTTCAAATTGGAACATATAACAGAAAAAAACAAATATGTTGCTGATTGAGTAATAAGTACTCAGTTGTAATGTGAAATGAGTGTTTTTACTGCAGTGCACATTATAGTGTCAGAACATGTCAACTGAAAATGTTTGTCAGGTCAGAAATGACAAGTTGTGGACTGATGCTGGTTACTTGGCAACAAGCAACTCCTTTTAAATATTAGGTGTTCCGATTTGCATTTTTGCTTTTTAACTGAAATATATATTCTTTAAACTCTTATCAGGACAAGTTGGATGAGCAAAAACCCTGTTAGTTAGTGCACTGTTCAGCTTTCAAATATGGAAGTGATATAGACTTAAAACCAATGTCACTTAAAATAAAATAAAACAAACTCAAAAGGAAATAAATTAAAAAAATACATACAAATTTACTGCTATGCACTTGCATTTTGGCAGCTATGGCAGTCAAATAAAATGTTTAAATTTTGTCTTGTAAATGTCGCTGTCTTAATATCAGCTGGATAAATACAGCGAATAACAGATTCTGCTTTCTGCTAGAAGGGCAAAGGGTTTTCGACCACAGAGGCTGGGACAAAAGGATGGGAGTGTATTCTGGATCCATGTTGTAATCAATATAGCATTTTATCTTAACACTTGGGAAAGCGTACCAAAACTTTCGTTTATACCCATCATGCAGAAAAAAAGAACTGTTTAGTTCACATAGCACAGGATGTTCTGTTAGGTGTGGGTGAGACATAGATTTTTTATTTTGGCTAAAAATGGCACCATCATTATTAAAAGACCACTGAAAATGCTTTGAAAATAGATCAAAAGATGATAGGAGTGGGTCTTTAAAGTTTCATCTGTCCCATATCCCCAGTAAATTTATCCCTCTGTGTCACTTTAAGGCCTTTGTTCCACCAAACACTGAACAAAAGTAAAAGCTTTGACTTTTCAAACTGAAGTTGATGTCCCAAAATATACATTTACAACTGTTTCTTTGAAAATTTCACAAAAATCAACCTTTCACATTGAAACAGGCACGATTATTTACAGGTTGTAGAAAAATAAGAAAGTCACAACATCTGTAGAGATTGTTCCAAACAAACAGTGTTGGGGGTAACAGATTGCAAAGTAAGAAATTACTGTAATTTAATTACTTTTATCAGTAATGGAGCAATGTAACGAATGGCAATTCAAATTTTGGTAATTAATTACAGTTACTGGAATATAGAAACTCTCGTTACTTTGTTAATTAGGTTTTGTCGGCTCTGACATTTTCTCTCAGTTGGATGAAATGAAAATTCAGATTAACTTAAAACTAAACTGGCTAGTTGGCACATATGCGCACGTATGTGCGCTCAGAGTTGGGAATCGGTCAAATGGACATGTCCTCATTGCTGCAGTCAAGGTGCTTTCCAAACTGGCTCAAAGATGAGACGAAAAGAGACGCTGTCCTGGAAGGAGTCCTGTCATCTCCGCGAAACAGCAGGTGAGCGGCAGAGCAGAGATCCGCCCCGTGAACTAATGTGTCTGTTAGGAATGAAAAAACTCTGAAGCCGCTCTTTGGTGTGAAAGACAAGAGTCCGCTCCTTCCTAGGACTCAAAGACGATTATTTCTATATTAATTCACCCTTTCTTTCTTTCTTTTTCTCTCTAAGCTGCACGCCACTGATTAAAATGAGTTTGCGCTCAATGAGCTCTGTGGGGGTGGGGGGGGTGCATAGTTTGGCAGACCTGCAGCCATGCAGAACTGTGCACAAAAGACAGATGTAGAGAGAGAGAGACTGGTGCATTGGATGCAACTCATTGTAATGAAATACATAAAGTTGTCCAGAATGAATATGGAGACATATAATAGTTCCTTGTGTTTTCAAAAAACTGGCTTGGTTGCAGATTTGACAGAGATGAATATGATTATAACAGTATTTTCTACATCTGACTTTGATCAGTAGCATAGACCACATGTTTTGTAACAGTAACTTATTTTTGTGTCATTTTTCACACTGTTGTCTGAATTCAAATGAAGCCAGGTTATGTCTTGAACCATGTTCATAGCTTGCAGAAGGTTATTGCTTTAAAACTGTTGTTTTTTATTATTTATTTTTATTTTATATATTTACCATTGTTTAACCAGATAAGTCCTATTGAGATTAAAAATCTCTTTTTCAAAGGAGCTCTGTTAAATGAAAGACGGGGATATTGTTTGTGCAAAGCTGTTTTTCCCATGAGAATTTGTATGAGTGGAAAAAAAGTAAAGTAACGAGTAGGGAATTTTTCAAATGAGTAATGAGTAAAGTAATTTCATTACAATTTTTGTAAATCTTAGTAAAGTAATCAATTACTTTTTAGAAGTAACTCATCCAACACTGCAAACAAATGACTCAGGTTTACTTTTCTTTGTACATTTATGATGTCCTTATGACATCAAAACCCACAGACAGCTTTCGGATACAAATTAACTGTCAACCAATCCATAAAATGAATTCATTTAAATATTTGGGAGTGGTCTTAGATTCACAGATCTTTTAAGACCTTGTCTATCAATAAATGCAACTAATTGTATTTTCATGCAATGATTTTATCCCATTTTTCTTACTTCTTACTTACTACTTTCATTGTCTGGAGCTAGTCTAACCTGTCATCAATGAAAAGTGTAGTTTTTCTTTATGAACAAACTTTAAAAGAGCTGGATCAAAAGCCAATGAAATGGAATCACTGTATGATTTTAGAAAAGCACAATTTATGAAGTTTTGAAAATTTCATAAAGTATTTTTTGTTAATTTTTTTTTTTTTTAAATATTAGTGGTCTTGCCCCATCATAAGTAACACAATTCCGAATTTCAAACCTGAGGTGTCACCACAAGGGGCGCTGCTAATGGTGACTGCAGACCAGCCAAATGTGGGACTACATTTGGTCAAAGCTCATTCATAGTAAAAGGCCCTCAGATCTGGAACACCATCCCTGTCGAATGAAAAGCCCTCCCTGATCTAAAACAGTTTACTTGTAAAATTTGATGTTTTGATATAGTTGCTTAAATTTGTGTTTTAACCCAGGGTTGAAATAGCCAAAAAATAACTACCCTTGTTGTCTCTTTTTGTGACATGAGCACAAAACGGTATTGCACTCTGTCAGTGTGCACAGGCTTAAGTTCAGATGCATATTAATTCATTCATTCATTTTCCAATCCGCTTTATCCCTTTTGGGGTCACGGGGTTGCCGGAGCCTAACCCGGCTACTCATGGGCGAAGGCAGGGTACACCCCTGGACTTGTCGCCAGTCTGTCGCAGGGGCCACAAACACACACCCATGCACACTCACATGCACACCTAGGGACAATTTACAGTGACCAATTAACCAATGAAGCATGTTTTTGGATGGTGGGAGGAAGCCGGAGTACCCGGAGAAAACCCACGCATGCACGGGGAGAACATGCAAACTCCACACAGAAAGGTCCCCCAGCCAGGACTTGAACCGGGAACCTTCTTGCTGTGAGGCAGGAGCGCTAACCACTGCGCCACCGTGCAGCCCTATGCATATTAAGGTAGTCTGGATATCATTACATACTCTCAGTTTTGCAGTTCTGCATTTTCTGGTGATGTAATAGTGAGCTGCTGAGAACTTCAGGTAGTTGGAGGTTATAAGTAAGGTAATGTACTGGTGCATGTGATGTCATGGTTCTCACATTTCTTATCGGATTCCTTAAAAACACATACATTCAGCTCATGTCTCACCTGACTACCACAAAAACCATATGTACATACAAGTTGCAACTGATTAACACACACAACACTTCTTGCTGTCTCTCAAAAATTATTCAGCATGTTATGTTTCATTAATTCTTCTTACTCTGTTTCTAGCTCAGAAAGCAAATAAAATGATGTCAAGCTCACAGGAGCAAAATGTAAAGATTCAGGGTGCATTTGTCAGAGGTAAGCCTGGATCTGAGCTGTGATCATCCACTTTAAGCAGGCCTCTGTTTGACACCCCAGCCATGTGTTCCTCCTACGTGTGAGCCGAGTGTTGGCACGCATCCTCGACACATGAGGTGCTTCAGAAAATGAGGTGATTCAATAGCCTCCCACCAGGAGGAAATACTCTCAATCTGCTTCAGTCCTAACACTGAATTTGATTTTAATTAAATACTTAATGAGCCATGGGATTAATGCCAATGACTTTTTAAAGCAAACATCTATAAATCATTAAGCTCCCATTTAAAAGGGAGGGTAAGCATGGCGAACAGGAAGCAGCGAAGGGGGCTTCAGCTGCCCAGCACCAGCCCCCACCAGGGCTCTTTGTCCTTTTTTAAGTGACATCAGTGTTTTGATTATTGGAGTAAATGCAAATATGTAGTGAATTGCTTTCTTTACAAAGTGTTTTACCCAACAATGTAGCTAATAATGAGGTACAACTGCTGTCTGACTGTAAGATTTGCAGTGTTAAAAGCACAAACACAGAATTTTAGGGAGGATGAATTTGGAACATTCTAGATATTGACAATAAAGTTTACTTTGACTTTGAATTTAAATCCAATCATTTTTAGACTGTTTATTAATGTTTTCTTAAAATAAAAGAATAGTTTGGTTCTTGTTATTCCTGTGTAATGCTTATTGTGATCTGTCATTTAAAACATGTTCTAGAAATCTAAAATATTTACCAAAAAAGAAAGTCTCCCTTGATTGTTTTTTTTGCACTTAAGCAATGAATGTGTCTCAAATGGTTCAATAGAAAAAGAAAAAAAAAAAACAGACTAAAACACTTTTTAAAATAGCTATTTCTATCATGAAAATTTAACCCACAAGACGGGTACACCTAGTGATTAGTGTTCAAAAATGTAATATAAACTCTTAAAAATGATGCTGCCTCTAGATAGCTCTCAGAGATACTCGTTATTTCTTTCTTCAGCTCCTCTGTTTAGTGTCTTAATCATGTCAATGCAGACTTTTTTTTTCTGTTTAACCATCAGCACAAAGACTTAATTTGTTATTCAAATCTTGGAAAAACATTGAGCCAAAATGTATTTTTAACAAAAATATCAATAATTAGCAATGTATAAAATAAAACATAATAATAAAAAAAAAGTGGATACTAACTGTAATCTCTAGCCATTAGTGTTTATGTGAATATCATGAACAAGAACTCTGACTGACACATCAAAAAATATCAAATGGTTACATCTTAATGGTAAACCTTGAAAAAAAAATGCAGAATTTATGGCAGTTGTCTTTTATTTTGTGCATTTATTCTCAAAAATCTTGTTTTTTTCTCTGAAGGTTTTTGTGAACTATAAATCTGAATTTTTTAGGATGATCTGTGCCTTTCTATTGTTTTATTTATTTATTTTAGTCACAGCCATGTTCCTTGTTTTCTGGTAATATTCTGTTTTCAGAATGTCTGCTCACTTTTTCTTCACACCAGACTTCCGTTGTCAATCAGCTCAGCTGCTTTGAATCAACTAATCATGAATGATCCTCCTCAATGTCTTTAAGTTCACTGAGTCACAGCCATGTTCCCTGTTGTGGTTTCTTACATGGGTTTATGGTGACTCTCAGTAACATTTAAACATGGAATGATTGTTTGCAGAAAATCTTTGCATAAAGCTGTTTGAGTTTTTTATTTTACCTTTAAAAACTGTGACCCTTGCACTTGTGACAATCTTTTGAGATGCCGGAGACTTAGGAGCAGTACAGAAGTATAGAACAGATCACTTCACAAAAAACAAAAGAAGACACCAGAGAGAACAAAGGGGATAGTAAATTAAAAGAAACAGTAATGGAAAGATTATTTTAGAAAAAAAAAGAAAGTGAATGTGAAGAAAAAAAAAAGACTTAACACAACAAAACTCAAGGGGTGTGTGTGTGTGTGTGTGTGTGTGTGTGTGTGTGTGTGTGTGTGTGTGTGTGAGATTTAACAGTGAGGCAAAAACACTTGAATACACCATACGATGTAAGGGGTAATCAAGTGAGACTTTGTTTAGGTCATCAAAACCTAGCACTACCAAGTGTTGCAACATGAACGCTGTCATTTTTCAGTCCCCGTGACATTTTGTCCATTAGATTTGGAATATTAATAATTAAAAATACATATATATATATATATGATAAAATACCTTTTTTATCTGCTTTGACCACTGGTGTTTGATGTTGCAGTGACAGAATTTTAGGGAAGTTTAAAGACTAAAATAACAGCAGTGAAAAAAAGTTCTTTGCAAGCTGCAGCAATTTCTCACTTCAGTCTAAACTCAATGTGACACTTTGTAATATGATCTGAAGAGTCTTTCAGGACTATCAGATGTTTGCAGCAGCTCAAGGCCTGCAGTGTGAATTGAGTTTCTGCGCCTGGGATATTAAATCGTCTCCTCACTGGCAGCTGCCCGAATGGATGACTCTAAAGATGCATTTGGTAAACGCTGAATGTTCGCAACAGCCTCAAACTTGCAGAACAAACCTTTGTGTCCTTTCGTCACATACTTAAAGCCCACTCACCACTAATTCTAAATGGTTTGACACCTCAAGTCTGTTTCTGTATTTTTTTGTTGGGAGTTTAAAAACAGGAAGTGAAGTGTCCTCACTTTAAAGTTCAACCATTTACAAACTAAAGTTGAAAAAATGTCATAAGTGACTGAGTGAAAGATCACTCGTATTTTTCAACAATAAATTTTAGAATGAAAGAAAGCATAGTTTTACATTTAGCATTTGAACTTCACACAAATGTTATTGGAGATAATACACTGATTACAAAATTATTTGTTTTTTTTCCAGTTTCACTTTAATTTTCATCTTTAGTAAACTTAAACAGTGAGACACTTTATTCATCCCCAGCTGGAGACATTTGGCTCTCTCGTGCATTTTACTCAAAAATACACACACAAAAAAAAGTTACAAAAAATAAAATACTTAAAATACTTCCTAAGAGATACTACAAAATCTAAAAACAAATAATCAATTAAATCATGTTGTTAGATTTCTAAATTATTTATTTGTATACTGTGGCAGAAAAGAAAGTATTTATCTCCTACAAACAAACAAATTCTGTCCTACAAAGACCTGTTACTATTCTTTTTTTTTTTTAATAATTGATTTATTTCTTCACTTGTTACCTGTATTAATGGCAGCAGTTTAAACTAGTTATCTGTATAAGACATCTGCCCACCCCCTTAAACAGACTACAACCCCTCCACCAAGACCAAAGAGCTGTCAAAGGACACAATGGATAAGATTGTTCACCTGAACAAAGAGGGATGAGACATTCTACAACAAGAAAACTGCTTGGAGAGAAGAAACCAATCATTTGAGCAGTTGTTAGATTATGGAAATGATCACAAACACGTTGCCCCAAACAACCAAAGCGTGAAGAGATAAAGAGCATTTTAAGCTTCTGGGGGCCCTGGCCCACCTCTGGAGCTCGGTTCAATAAAGAATCTGTGGAGAGAGTTGAAAGTCCAGGCTGTCCAGCGACAGCTCCAAAAAAAAAAACAAAACATAGCTCTTAAGAAGATCTGCATAGAAGAATGGACCAAAGTAGCAGTTATGTTGGTGAAGACCCAACATGACGCATTACTTTTCTGCCATTGCTAATCCTGGTTAGATTACAAAGTATTGAGGTCAACTTTAACTATTGAATCCATTTGTATTATCTGTTCCATTATCCAAATACATTATTTAAAAATCACAAGGTGTGATTTTAATTATGTATTACAATTAGTCTCTCTAGGGAACATATGATGACATTACAGATCTCTCTTATAGTTTCAACTGAGTCAACTTGCTTATCTCAGTAGTATCACTTTAGAAATCCTGAGTCAACTCCAAGAGGAAGCAGTCAAAGCAAATATGTCCAGACCTCCCTTTCCACTGAAACTTCTTCCAGTTCTGCTGGAAGAACGCTAATCTGCTCCTAGGCCAGCTGAGAAAGAGAGAGTCTTTCCAGTATCCTCCCTGTGGCCACCTCCGAGCAAGACATTTTTGAAATCGCTCCCCAGGAAGCCATCTGAAAGAGATGCCTCACACCTATCAGGCCTCTCTCAAAGAAAAAGCTTTACCTTGAGCTTCTCACCATTTTTCTAAGGAATGGCCCAGCCACCCTGTGGTGGAAACTCATTTCAGCCGTTTTATATTTGGGATCTTCTTTCAGTCATGACCCAAAGCTTATTGTCACAGAGACGAAACATTGGTTGATCAGTAAATTGAGAGATTCGCTTTTTGGCTCAGCTCCTTATTTAATTCAATTCAAATTAATTTTATTTATAGAGCACAATATCACAACATAGTCGTCTCGACGGGATTCATGCCAATAATTGTACAAAAGCACATAATCTGTCATAAAATATATAAGGGCAAACCACTCTTTTCAGGTTGAGAATCATGGCGCGCAAGTCTTATTCAAATGAAAACAGTACACACACAAACAAATATTTTTAATGAGATGAAAACCTCTAGGCTCAAGGTTGTTTTTTTTCCTAAATCCCCAAATAACTTATCATTCTTTAATGTGCTATCTGGGAAACTAAAATTATAGACATATTTCTGCTGATCTCAAATACAAACCGAATCTAAGCAATCTTCACTTCAACTTGCCATTTACTCCTTAATTTAATCAAATCTTAATAATTAACAACCATGTGAGTCAGGAGTCATACTGTTGACTTCAATGGTAAAAATTTCTGTTGCACCTGGACTCCAATATGTTCATCAGACCTGCCACAAAATAAAACAAAGAAATCAATGGTACATAGGGAGTCTGGACAAAAGGGGCTCTGTAACCTTTAAAAAATGCATTTTCCTTAGTTTTTTACTGGGAAAATTACAACTGTTTGTCAGTACATGGACCTCTCGAGTTGAACAAATATCTTTGACAAATGTTGTCTAAATACATGAAAAATATCTAACTAATGCAGAGCATAAAGGTACAGCTGGATTGTACCAAACATAGTGAGCAAAGTGTCTTAACACACATTTTCAATTAATAATTGAATCTACTGTGAGACACAGTTGGTTATTAGAAAATACTTAATGGTTCTCACAGAATTGTTTCTGTTTATTGTGGCAGGGCAAAAAGTAGTTTGTACCACTAAAGATAAATATCATGTAATTACCTTGCTTTTAACTTCAACTCCCTCCCTCCATTAAGCCTAACTGTGGATGTTTGCAGGCCTGGTACAATATTTCAGTTTAAGCAGTTGCCCTCCAACATTCAAAATATAGTGAACACTGTCTTACAGAGGGCTTTTTATTTATTTATTTTTTATCTGCATTGAGTTTTTTTCCCCGTCACTTTTATGTTAGAGGGTGAACCCAGACCCCACATTTTCCCACTGCCACCAAGATCCCAGTCAGATCTGCTGAATGTTTTTTCTCTCATTCGCCAAAGTCAACTGTGTGTCATCTCATTTTAGGCATCTATGTCACACATTTTTATTTAGCCTTTAACCCTTGTGTGGTGTTCGTATTTTTGCTGTATGTAATATATATGTGTAGGGTGGGTGTACAGTATGCGGTCAATGACAATGTGTTTTGATTTATGTTCTTCACAGAAAATGAGCCAAAGTTAATGAATTTCAGGTTGTAGAAAAAATTGTTTCATTTTTCTACGGATAAAAAAACTGAAAACGGGTCCCACAGACCCGAACACCATACAAGGGTTAATAAGTAAGGTTTCAATACTGTTTTTGACAAGGTTAATAAGTGAAGATCACAATGACCACCTGTGGATGATTTAGTTGCTTTCCTCCCCACTTCAACATCAAGTGGATTATGAAAAAAGAGAATTGGATGTAAAAACCCCTGCAGGCTGTGCTAAATTTACCTTAAACCAAATCACTAAAGCCTACTGGTGCTTGACAGTCAGGGCAGGTTTGCAGGCTTCTCAGCAATATCCAAGGGAGACCCGCTAGCACTGCTCACCTTTTATGCACTCTTATTTATAAATCTTCCTCGCTCTCTTCTCTGCTCAAGGCTTGAACAACTGAAATTCAAACAATCAGCTCCAAACTGCCCTTTTCAGGCCTGTCTGGTGATGCATAATGTGGAGTAAAATTGCAGAAATTCTTCATTTTATGGCTGCTCTCTCAAACTGAGAATGCTTTTAGTGTCGTTTTTGAGTACATGCATTTCATGAACTCCACAGCTCGAAAAAAGCGTGGCATTTCCGGGCTGTTGTTGATGCAGACACACAGCACAATCACGGTGTGAGCTCTCTTACCGGCTGCACGGTGGCGCAGTGGTTAGCGCTCCTGCCTCACAGCAAGAAGGTTCCCGGTTCAAGTCCTGGCTGGGGGACCTTTCTGTGTGGAGTTTGCATGTTCTCCCCGTGCATGCGTGGGTTTTCTCCGGGTACTCCGGCTTCCTCCCACCGTCCAAAAACATGCTTCATAGGTTAATTGGTCACTGTAAATTGTCCCTAAGTGTGAATGTGAGTGTGTATGGGTGTGTGATTGTGGCCCCTGCGACAGACTGGCGACCAGTCCAGGGGTGTACCCTGCCTTCGCCCATGCGTGGCCGGGTTAGGCTCCGGCAACCCCGTGACCCTGAAAGGGATAAAGCGGATTGGGAAATGAATGAATGAATGAATGAGCTCTCTTACCTACGACGAGGTCTACTGAAGTGTTAACTGCGCTGAAACTGCTGGCTTCACCCTGTGCCTTGACATGTCCTGCTGCAGGTTGACACTCCAATGCATATGGTTTTCTGCTGGATAAACATAGAGCGCTGTGCTCTCTCTGATTCTTAATTGGAGCTGGCAGAAACAGTTTGGAGGTGAAAGCTTCATCTGTGTTTTCTGTTTGTCCTCTTCTTTTCAGCTGGTGAAGTGTGTTCCCTGTGGGTGGAGCCCCTTGAAGTTAAAGCATGCTTATTAAATGGGAGCACAAAGACAGCAGGCCATTCACGTCGACAGGGCATCTCCAGCAGCTTGTTTTGGAAGCAACAGGCTTTTTTTAATCTGGTTTTGAGTTTGCGACTGCATCTCTTTATGCGCTCATTTTCACCATTCGAGAAATCTAGATGTCAGAAAGAAAACATGAAAAAACTAACAGATTTCCGAGCTTTGGGGAAAGATGGGGGTTTTCGCCTCAGATTCTACATCTAAAAGACAAAACAGCAAAATTGTGGTTTTACTCAGCTGTAAAAAACTGAGTGGCACCACATTACATGGATGATTACCAATGATTCCTATCCTGGGAGTCAACTCAAAAGCAGACAATGTAATTACAGTCCCCTTTGGCTAACTGCTTTGTCATACAGCAGAATAAAAATGCTCTCCTTTGACACCAAAACTCTGTACCTTGATTATTTTGTAAATAAAAATATGCAGCTTTTCTGAATTACAGCTGGAATTCAGACATTTGAGTGAACCCTGCAAATGTCATACATGAGCCTGCTTTGTGGCTGAGGAACTGGGGTGGTCAGTATTCAAATGGTCAAAAGTCAAATGGTAGAATGAAATATGAAATTTCTAATGTTCCAGTATTTTAATCCTGTAACACCAGGTCTTTAGCGTTCTTTGAATCACGGTAGATCTTTAAATGTTTATGCAAATCACATTGAGAAAAGCAGCTTCAGAATCTGTTGGAATTGCAATACAGTAATTGCACATATAGTTGAAGAGCTATGGTAGTTTATATTATATACCTTATTCTACACCTTCTATGCCATAAAACTCTAAAATCAGAGTGGCTACACTCAACAGTAGTAAGTACCTGTCTTACTTTTTTAATTTGTACCTTTTTTAATTAATCAATTTATTTTCCCCATTTATTTTTTACTGCGTTTGTTGTTGTTGTCATGTTTTCTTTTACCTGTCCATGCTGGAGAACTGATCTAACTGAATTGTCCTTGGGGGAATTACAGTATAAAGTTATTTTAGTCCGAAGCGGTCCTGCGACATACTGGAAACCTGTCCAGGGTGTATCCCTGCCTTCTCCCACGAGTGGCCGGTTTAGGCTCCAGCAGCTCCGTGACCCTGAAAGGCACCAACCGGGTTTAGAAAATGGATGGATGGATGGTTCAAAGCGTGTGTGTTATTCTGTGTCGCTGGCAACAGCTCCAGTATTGAAGGTTATTAGTTTGGTAGACTGACATACTCACAGCAGAGAGAGCAGTGCACTAAAGACAGACGTAGAGAGCCTGGTGCAACTCATTGTAATGGAATACATAAAGTCAGCAAAAATGAACATGGAGGCATTTCATAGTTCTTTGTGTTTTCAAAAGACTGGTTTAGATCCAGATTTGACACACATGAATTAGGACACAACAGTATTTTCCACATCTGACTTTGAGACAACATATGCAATAACTTCTTTTTGTGTCATTTTTCTCACCGTTGTCTGAATTCTAATAAAACCAGGTTATGTCTGGAACCATGTTTTACTTGACAATGCTATTTTGTTTTTAAACAAAACAGAAAGGAAAATGTTTGAAGTTGTGTGACTACGAAGTTTTGCTATTGAAGTTTTGCTCCTGAAGATCTGGAACACTAGGTTTGGGAGGTGGTTTGTGACTAAGTCTGTTTGTCCCATTTGTACAATTTAAAAAAAAAAAAAAAGAGTTAACAATGTGGTACCTCTTTATTTTTTAAGTTTAAAATGAAACATTTGGAGAATTTTGCAGATTTTTTTTCATCCATGATGGATGAAAATGATTGTATGTGTTGATGATATTTTGAAGCAATGAAAGCATTTTGCAGAGCAACAATGTTGTGATGCTCTCTGCCACTGTGTTTGCTGTGAAAGTCCTTGCCCAGTTTTCATTCAGTCCGTCAATTCATCTCTTCCTTGCAGACTTGATTTAGCTAAAACCATCTATGTATGTTTGTCACTTATTGAATAGTTTTCTATTTCCTATATTTATTATCATTATTACAACATGGTCATCAAAACGGACCAAACGTAGTCAATAAAATTTTTATGTTTATGTCATTGCAATTCCCTTGCCGGCATATTTTATAGAATTTAAATTAGCCCTACCCCTCAAGGCCAGTCTTTCGCTTCTTCTAATTCTTCTCATCTGTCTCATATTCTGGACACCACCGCAGCAGAACTGTTCACAAAGGTACCATCTATTGTGTGGAGATAATTACCCATGAGTAGAAATTAAAATTATTTCCTCGTACACCAGGACTGTGAACCGTGGAGCATTAAAGATGATGAATCTGTATTCCATAGGGATCTGGGTACCACAGAGGTAGCCCTGATTAGGGTGGATGATAAAAGAATAACATTCCAGAACTCTTCCTATGTGCCTGTTTCTTCTCGTGCACTGCACCTTTGTTATGTCCACAAGTTACAAGTTTGGACATGCAAAGCAAAACAAAATAGATTAGTTTCTCCCAATCAATCACACCACGGCATCTTCCCACAAAAACACAGCAGCAGCATCTCTTGCTGGCGGTGGATTCAATTTTGCCAATGCAAAATTAAACATCTTGTAAATTATGTTTATTGTCCCGTGTATTTGCCTCCTGCAATCAAATGCCAGCAGTCATTGCTCATATGCTAATTGGAGTTGTGGTTTTTTTTTTATCTGTTATGCAAATTTCAGGAATGCTTAATTGGGGTATATATCACAGTTAGCATGCATTATTCCGTTGGCTTACTCCATTCTCATTGTAAACACAATCTTTGCACTCTGGGGTTGTTCTGACGTATGTTTGCTGTTGGGTGAATGATATAAACTCCCTCTAATGAAAACAAAGAGTCCTTCCTGCTCCTTATAGAAGCTACGCTCCCTCAGTCATACAACCTCCACACTGACAGTCTTTAATTACCATTACTCTTCCTTAGAACACAGGTAACGAAAAAAGATGGGGAACACAGAGAAGCCTAAAAAGTTTTCTTTCTCAAATTCTTTGGAAAGCTGACATATTTTTTTAGAAAGTTTATAAATAAAAAAATATGACTCTTTAAATTAGTTTACAAACAATGAGAAAAATGTGTAAGAATTTTAAATAAGCTAGCATTTTGAATTCTAATGAAGGTGTATACTGTATATATTTTGTATGATTATTTTAAAATAAAAAAAAAAGTTGCATGCACTTCTTTGATGTAATGAGGCACATTGAAACATGAATGCATATTTTTTTTTTTTTTTATTCTGGTACACAGACTATGATAAACACAAAGAGCTGTTTGCAGCAAAGACTCTTTAATTCCACTGATTTATTCAATTTCTTCATCTGAACAGCAGCGACAAAGAAGTTGAATAAATATGTTTTATCTTAAAATATCAACCAGTATCAAATTGAGATGGGGGAAGAAAAAAAAAATATGCCTAAGTAAGAATCTACTGACAAAGTCTCTGCTGCTTCTGCAATGCAATGAGATTCCAATAACTTTTTTAATCCATGTTTTACCAGATCAATTACATTTAGGGACATGTTTCTACCTGTAGTTCTATGAAACAAATACCAGCAATGAAACCTATAATTTGTACGAAAATATATTTCTAAGTATGGATTCAGACGGGAGAAGCCTATAAGTCGGGACACAGTCTGCTTCATTTATTCCAGACTGAGTCCTGAACCTTGCGCTTGGTCTTTAGTCAGACTCCCGTCAACCAGAAATTTGTGCTCCGAACCAAAGCTTGTAAACAAAACCACGTGACTAAAGATCTCTTCAGTCGTTGACCAGGAATTAATTATTAGCATAATGAGAGTCCTAAGCTTCACAATCCTTGTTGGGATAGTTCATCTATTCAAATTTTATATTTTGCTGACCAATTTTGAACATCTGTATCAAGATCAGGTTCAACACTCAACTTGCTATGCTAAGGTGGAGGCTGTTGAGGAGACGACGGTGAAGCTACGCTGAAAAGTGTTTATGACATATAGACTGTTGGGAAAACGGTGTGAGAAAACGTGTATCACGTTAAGTTGTTTTATTGAGCCTACATTGATCCGACCAAATTTAAATGAGTTGCTGCGTCTTAATGCTGCTCCGCTGCTGTGTTTACAACCTGTGATGACCGGCTCAATGGCCGTTTTGGTCCACTTGTTCCACTCCGAGCATGAAGCCTGTTGTGACTGAGAAAACTGGGCAAATTGGAGGTTAGTTCGACTGGAAACGAACAAAGACCACTTTGAAAAATGGGTCAGAGAGTGGTTCCTGCATCCCTAACCAGGATCCGCTTGGGTGGATTCAGACTGAATTTTTTTTTCCGGATTATTGGGGAATACAAGCTTTGGTTCACTTTAAGTGAACAAAATGTGTCCAGTCTGAATATACCTTAAAACTCATCTTCTTGAGCGCCATTTTATCAGGAGAACTGTGTCTATTCTCTCATTCTGACAAGCGGGTCATTTCTACCAAACATGAAACAGCAAAATATACAAGTAACTATAAAACATCAGGAAAGATCATAGAGGAATATTTACTTCCCAGGATACAATTAGAAAAATGTGTAGAATTTTACAATTGTAAAAATCTTAGAAAAAAAAAGACGTATATATATTTGGGAAAATACATGATGAAATTGTAAAAAAAATGCTTTATTATTCCTTAAACCAATCATTAAGTTCATATATTTACCTCTCAAGTGGCTCTGATGTGAAATGTGCCAATAAAGGCTGATGGACATCTAAATTCATTGATGCTTCCACTGTTTTAGGTAAAGTTCAGTCATCCAGGGAGAAGTCCATTCTTCCAGACAAAGTGCAGATTCCTTTTTTTCTGCTCACCTTTTCTAGATGGATGCTAATCACTCCTCATGTGCAGGATGAACCCAAGTGTTATACAATAGAACAAAAAGATGTGCATTGACTGAGAAAAATTACTTTTTCTTTTAAGGAATATAAGATTTTTGTGCAGCATAACACTGAACTTTTTGTCCATGTCCCACTCGTCGTATTTTTATCTATTGTAAAAGCATTCCCAGTGTTTTTTTTTTTTTAATCATAATGTTTTTAGCCAGTATAAAAAAAAAAAATCTGTTATTTTCTAGGACATAGTTTCTGCAGAGCGGCAGAAGTTCATTAGAAATTCATGTCCGATTTGTGGGCAGGATTGTTGACATGGAGTAAGCCCGCCCTCAATTTCCCATCATCCATAAGGTAACAGTAATGTGTTGGGGAAGTTGCAACACAAATGATGAGCAAAATCTGAGCCATAAAGCCGTACAGTGTTGAGCCAGATGCAAGCTCGGACGATGAAAATGAAGACATGCATTAGTCTGGGAGCATGTGGCCATCTGATTGTAGCACCTACGACGCAACAACAGGCATTTTCCAACATTCCACCATTTTTTCATCTGCTCCTGATTCACAATGATTTGAATAAAGAAATACTCAGAAAAGCAACCAAGAAAACCAAAAACAACATTCATACAGAAGTTGGTCTGCAGAGTAAACTTGTTATACACTGAAAAACACACTCAGTAAATTAAAGCACACTAAGAGAAGACTTTGCACACCCATGGTTATGTGTCAGTGAGGGTTTACCAACTATCTTTAGCAGATTTAAGAAAAATCTCACCATAATTGAGATTTTATTGGGTTCATTTTTTTATCTGGTTTACTCATTCAGTTTAAGTTTGGATTTGGATTTTTATAAATAAAAAACTATGGAATATTTTTAACACTGGTGTTTGGTATTTTTCAAACACAGGAATGTCTAAAGCTCAACACTGTGTGCAATTCTGGGCTTTTGTTTGCAGCACAGCTTGTTTCTGATGGGGTCTCTCTGGGCTATGCCTCTTTCCTATCTTTTACAGACATTTCTTGAATGTGCTTCCAACTTACGGGAAATTTTCATCCCTTTTCTACAGTTTACTTGCTAATATGTCAATTGATTCAAGGTGCATAGAAAGTGAATCCCACAGAGAAGAAAGTCAAGCTGGACACTCAAGGCTGAAAATTATTAGCACATTGATGCAATGCACTCCTCTCCTACCTCTTTATAGGGACTTTGTAATGACCTTTCCTTAGTCAATATGAATGGGTGACATTAGCCTGCTGGGCAGAGTAATTACTTATGGGCTTATATTTACCAGAAAATGTATGCAGATAATAACTGCAGAACAGAACATCAAAATCACAGAAGACAAAGACTGAAGCAGCAAAACATTTAAGAATAAATAACAAGATAATCAATTGTTAAGAAAAGAAAATTGAAGCTTTGATTTAAAGAAATTGGTAAGGCCAGAAACACTGCGATGACTGCTCAATGACACATTAACCCTTAATATGAAACCACTACTATCAGAGTTGTTACTGTCCTTATTATGGGGGCTAATCTTCTAGACATGGTGATGCCTAAATGAGGCTGATGACATTTATCAGACTATTGTTGCAGTCAATAGTAACAATCACTGTGTAACAAGAAGGCATAAAGTTCTGAGACAACACTCATCCGAGTTCTTAAAAGTTTTTTTTGGCAACAGAATGAAGCCTTATGCCAAGTACACACCAGGCATATATACGATGTACATTCAAGAACGCGCTGAACAAGAATGCGCTTTTAGCATATGGTGCTTGAACTGGACTATCACTACCTGATACTAGCGCAAGTACTCACAGTTGTAAGAGGAAAATGTCAAAGCAGTGCGAATCTCACTAATCTTTCTCCAGGCACTTTCCTTCACAGCTCTCTGCAGATGTATAAAAGAGTTGTGAAACAGTAGTCCTTAATATCAGTTTGATCAACATTCAAACAGGATGCTACCCATACTTCACTACCAAGTCTGAGTCCCTGATTGGTCAAAGTTCAACCTGGTTTAATTTTTAATGCGCGTTCAACGGTTACGCGTTTTGCATGTAGAGTCTGAAACAGACTTAAAAACTTGCAAAACAACGTGTGAATGCAAGAGTTTTGAATGTGGAAGCCTGGAGCGCACATTTACGTGTGTTTACATAGACTTTTCGTTGGAGGTGATTGAATGAACGTTTCTGACCCTGGTGTGAAAGTAGCCTAAATCACATGCACTTGTCCTGGGGGTTGACCCGTAAAGGTGCTGCAGGTTTTTGAGTTGCCTCGGCCTGTGGAGGGTTGTAGTAGAGAGGAAGGAAGGCGAGTGCAGGTGTGTGTTGAAGTTCCCTTGATGTCATAAAAATAGAACGTACCATTGAAGTTTGTGTGGTAAGTATATCGTGAAATATTGGTAAAGATATAAACACTTATGACGAAGGGGTGATGCTGTCATACGGTGCCCTTATGCCACACGCTAGTTGTTAGTAAGGTGGAAGTACTGGCTTCTTAATTACAGGCTCAAATGCTGCATGCATGGGGTGTGCATGTGACAAGTACTGGAAGTGCCTGTAGTATGGTCTCACAAATAACACTCTTCAGTTTCCTCACTTTTAATAATCAGGGTGCATGACCCAGACTGTGCACTTACCATGTGATGGGACCCTTGCACAGCCTGCTGGGTTTGTAACATTTTCTCTCTTGGAGCTCATCAAGCGGTTGACAAGCTCCAAATTTTGTGTGGGCCACCTATGTTCCCCGTACAGGTTTGCCCAAATGTCACCTGCCAATGGCCTATATCTACCAGTACAGACAATTGTGACTAGGGCTTCAGGTGTTCATCACATTCAGGGAAAAATAATGGTTTTCTTTTCTTTCCTCGAAGCATTCAGGTGAATTACAAGCATCAAAATAATGATAATAATACATTTTATTTAAAAGCGCCGTTCAAGGCTCTCAAGGTCACTTCACAATAAAAACAAAGAAAACAAAATAAAAAACAAGATAAAAACTGTTTGTACATGACAGAAGACAGAAGGTGCTATTGATATGTTTTTTTGAATAAAAAAATGTTTGAGTTGGGATGTAAAGGTTGATATAGAGTCCAAGTTTCTAAGATCAGGGGGAAGAGAGTTCCAGAGTTGGGGGGCAGAGCAGCTGAAGGCCCTGCCCCCCCATGGTGCTGAGGCGAGGTAAGGGAGCAGACAGGTGAAGGGAGGATGAGGACCTCAAGGAATGGGATGGTGTGGTAATTTTAATATGTTTAGACAGATAGGGAGAGGAAAGGTTGTGAATGGCCTAGAAATTAGTTGATTCTTAGTTTTTAAAGTTTATGGATTGATTTGTTGGGGAGACCGAAGAGGAGGGAGTTGCAGTAATCAACGTGGCTGGTGACAAGACTGTGGACCAGGATGGAGGCTGAGTGTTTGATTAGGGAGGGATGGAGACGGTTGATATTTCGCAAATGGAAGTGGACTGTAATAATAAATGTATTCAAAAATAGACAAAAAAAGAATCAGAATCGGGGTGCAGGTTTGATGAACTTCAAAGGTAATAGAAACATATTACCACGTATCAGCTTTCTCCATTGTAAAAAATGTAAAAAAATAAAATCTGCCCTGTCATAACATGTGTATTGAACATCAAATCTGAATCAAACCGTATGAATGTGTGCTTTTGTGAGATAAAGATGGAAAAAGTGGCTTTGGAATTTCATCACATCCATTTGTAATAAACAGTGAGCTCATTTAGAGAAAAATATCATTGCTTACTGAGAAAAAAAAAAAGTTTTATTCACAAGTACATAACTGTAACATAGATTCAAATCTTTTCTCTGCCAGTGGATTTAATTGGGTCTCTTTCTTGCCAATGCGGACTCATAACTTCACAAATTAAAAGACACATTGCACACAATTTTCTTCTTCTCTTTTTTTTTCTTTTTCTTAACGGAATGCTCACTTAGTTTTTGCTGTAGGAGTGGAAGGCAATTTGACGGCTATCAGATTACCATTTATCAGAGGAAGCCAACACTGATGTAAATCACCTACGGTAATATAGGATTTTCATCATGTACATGCAGCTCATTTTGTTTCCTGTCAGTTAAATCAGCCTGTAAACCATAAGGAAAAACCTCACAAAGCGTAACATATGTGGAGGCAGCAAGCAAATGATTATTTTAAGATGCACAGAGAAGTGCGCTGAAACAACTTTCTGACAGTTGCATCATGCATTACTACACAGTGGTCCCTCCTAAAATTGACATTGTTAGCTTTGATCAAAGCCCAAACAGGCTGCGACACTCTGAAAGAGGTGTTTCAAATGATTTCTGTGTCACACTGCATAGTTTGAAAAACTGACAAAACTTCAAAGGATTTTAACATCTACATGGGTCTGTGTGTAGGTGCACATGTGCAGTGTGTGACACAGTCCCAAACCCGGCGCGCCGACACGGGTTGCCGCCCCAACTTTTTGTCTGTTCTATGCCGTATAAATGGAGAAAAGAAAAAAAGTCTATATTATTAATTATATGACATTTGTTTCCAGGTAATTTCTTTGCATTTTGTGGGTTATTTTCCTTTTACTTGTCACAAGCTGAAATTAAATGACCTGTGGTGCTGATGTGCATATTTCATCATGCATTTTTCTTTAGTTCTTCTTTGTCTCTGTGATGAATATGAGCTGTGCCCTTGTTGAGGTATTGTCTGCGGGTAGCACAGTGAGTCTGACTGATTGATGGCAGACAGTGGCTGTCACCCCCGGAGAGTAAGCATTTTTGTGTCGTCTCCCCACTGAAGGTCCTGTTGAGCTTGTTAAGGGGGAAAACACTTTTTGTTTATAGCCACTCTGACGGCACGAGCTGACAGCTCCCGCTGAAGAGGAGATAGACTCCCTCTGGCACACAGCTCCCTTTTTCTCTTTCATGTCTTTTTGTCTCACCTTTTTATCTCTCCTTCTGTCTCTTTGTCTGCCTCTCTCCTCCGTTGTCCTCTGTTGTTGGAAAATTTGGGGAAATAAACACTGTGACTTAAAATGCAAAACTTACACAGTTGTTGCACCAAAAAGCAACATAAGAGGCTGCATCCATCTGTATGACATTGTACCGGAATGAGACACAAACAAAAAAACTTTCCTCTAATTATTGATTACAAAAATGACGAGCTCTCCATGGTGTGTGACTAATGTTTTGTAATATTCAACTTGTTATGACAGCTCATATGATGAGATGAAACTCTGTTTCTGCAAAGAAAAAAACATTTTTTAATGATTTGCTTCACCTTACTAAAAAACATTTTTTTTGTCAAAAAATAACCAATTTATATGATTGTGAAAGACTCATTTCAAGGAAGATAGTGTCTTTTGCTGTTTTTGACATGTTTATGTGGCATTTTCTGATGCATTCTGATGTATTCAAATTGTTGTGAAAAAGGAGTAGATGAAAAAAATGTTGGAAAATGAGCTTATTTATGACATAGAAAGTACTCTGAGCGGGCCACAAGCTCCGTGCTCCAAACTCCAAGCAAGGGGGCAGGGAAGGGAGCGGGGTTGCGCCACACCAATGGTTTTGCGAGCAACTCAATGGGGAATTTGTCCGAATTTTTTTTTTGGTATAATCATATTTAAAAGACCACTGGAAACTCTTTGAAACTGAATCCAAAGATGATCAGAGTGAGACTTTGGGGTAACCAACAGAGTGCAGAGTGCAAAAATGAATGTATGCGTTCAAGAGACAGTTTGAAGGAAAAAGGGCCCTTCCTCTTTGACCTGGACAGAAAAAAAAACATTTTATGGTAAGGTCCTGAAATGAAATAAGATTAAACAAGATTTTAACAACTCCTTCTTTGAAGAAGGAACAAAAACTATTACCCATGCATCCATCTTCTATATTTGTATGTGTCTGTGAAGGTCAGAGGGATGCTGGTGTCAACACTGGATGCTGTACATCCTGGACAGTTTGTCTGTCCATCACAGAGCCACACATAAATATACAACCACACACACTCACACCTATGGACTAATTCCTGTGAACTGGGACTGTGGGACAAAGCCGACAGAGAAAACCCACGCATGAACAGGGACAACATGCAGACTCTCAGAAAAAAAACACTTTCACAATGCAAAACCAGCTAGTTCTTCTCCAATGCAACAGGTTGAAAATTATAGCAGTAAAGAGAAATCACGACATTTTGATGCATCAATCTTCAAGTATTTTTCAGGGTGCTCTGGTGGATCTTTGATGGGAACAAGTTTGATTTCCAAGAAAAAAAAATTATTTTGATTTTCTTAAAGATACAAACTGCAAAAAGTGGATCTTTTCTTTTTTAGACTTAAGTACCATAAATAGCTTTGTAAAAAAAAAAAATCTAGACTTTATTAATTTACTTTTGGTTTTGAACATTTCCCCAAAGCTCACTGAAGTATTTCTGTGGCTGTGATTTCCTTTTCTCATGGCTGAAAGACATTTGCAGTTATAAAAGAAATCTTCATTTCTTAACCTGAATATGATTTAGGAAATGGAAAGTGCTGGTTTTCCATGTCTCTGTTTTGTCTTGAATGATCATGTTTTGGTAAACTCTGCTCCCTGTATTAATGCCTGCTGGTGAAAAGGTTTGGCTGCTGCCTAGTGATGATGTCCGCATTAGGAAATATACATGCATTGTTAGCTGATGGAAGAGAAGGTGTTTTATTTCTTAAAAAAAAAAAAAAAAGATCAGTTTCCAAACCAAAATCAAAACTCAAGCAAGTGCTACTTGGCACTTCCTGGCAAATAAATAAAAAGACAAAAGGGTTTCCCTCAGAACAGAAGCAGTAAGAATTCTTCTGGGAAAGCCCAAAGCTGGAATATATACATCAATTATTAACAAAGGTGAAAGTGCCAAAATGTATTTGCTTCTTTATCTTTTGACCAGCACATTCACAGCCTCCCTGTATGTATTTATGTAGTCACCTTGGCTGGGAAGCGCTTCAAGAGATTCTTTTATTTCTGTCTCTCTGCAGGGTTCACCACAGAGAGCTGCCTGTGTGTCTGTTTGTTCATCAGTGGATGGCTTTCTGAAATGGATGTGGGAGTGCATTGGAGGCTGGTGTGCACAGTGGCTGTCTGCCATTTGAAGTTGTAAAGCCAAGCGTCTAAACATGGCTCGACACCGAGTCATCTGTTTTTTGATCACGCTGCATCTGATGCGAGTGTCATTTGTGGCCCACAGAGAGCGAGCGGGAACCAGCACACCTGGACCGCTCTGTCTCTGCGCCGGGCCCTCCCTCCCCTGCGCCTACACTCGCTGCACCGGTGCATCCCCTATGGTACTCCAACAACTTGTCTGGGTTTGGACTCCCACAGCAGGAGGAGGTGGAAGCTCCATCTGGGCATCAAGAACAGATAGACATAAGTTTTCTTTGTAGTAAAAACAATAATGTTACTCAGATTTAAAAAATAAAAAATCACAATTCACAAAGAAGCAAAACAAAGCAGCTTCCAAAACAGACTGACCATGGGACAAGAGGGTGAAGAATGTGGTTTTTATATCAAACTGCTAGACAATTATG
Source organism: Adrianichthys oophorus (assembly GCA_036245035.1). Taxonomy (NCBI): domain Eukaryota; kingdom Metazoa; phylum Chordata; class Actinopteri; order Beloniformes; family Adrianichthyidae; genus Adrianichthys; species Adrianichthys oophorus. The sequence goes on from BSAI01000104.1 coordinate 26,073,234, forward strand.
CAATGGGCAGTGATGACCCTGTGGGGAATAACAAGGATCTCTAGCAGGATGGTTGGGGTTAAACAAGGTCAAACCAAGTGGGACAAATGAAGAGTTTGCCCCACTGGTTGCCTCATTAGGGTGTCCTTGATCCCAATTGGTCTAGCAAAGCTGCTGAGTGGCCTCCAGTAAATGTGCCAGAATTGATTCATTCATTCATTTTCCAATCCGTTTTATCCCTTTCGGGGTCACGGGGTTGCCGGAGCCTAACCCGGCTACTCATGGGCGAAGGCAGGGGATACCCCTGAACTGGTCGCCAGTCTGTCGCAGGGGCCACAATCACACACCCATGCACACTCACATTCACACCTAGGGATAATTTAGAGTAACCAATCAACCTATGAAGCATGTTTTTGGACGGTGGGAAGAAGCCGGAGTACCCGGAGATGCACATGCACGGGGAGAACATACAAACTCCACACAGAAAAGTCCCCCAGCCAGGACTTGAACCGGGAACCTGTGAGGCAGGAGCGCTAACCACTGCGCCACCGTGCAGCCCATGTGCCAGAATCTCAGCTGCAAATGTAAAATGAGTGGGCGACTTTTCCAGTGTCAATGGACCTTTAAAATAATGTCATTACAGTTAAAATGAATAAAGTTCATGTCATGATTTAAGAGCAGTGTTCCAAGTAATACGTTTTTAAAAATCGTTTTTATCTTTCTTTTACATATGGATTGTGTAGTTTCTGCAGAAAAACACACTTTTGTGCTCTTTAATGGTTGGACGTTTTAGCTCAGGGATCACCGACCTTTATGAGGATGAGGGCTATTTCATGGAGTCTGTACAAAAGTCTACACAGGACCTGTTTACCACAAATTTCCTAGAAAGAAAACCACAGACTAATAAGGTAATAGTTATGATAATAATTAGATGAAGTAATTTTAACTCTATGAATATCAATAGTAATTATTTCCCACAATGATAATCAATGACTTACACAACAGTAATGACAAGAAAAACAAATTTAAAAAGCAATTTATTTATGTTTATCTGCTCAAACATTTGAAAGTCAGGAGGGACACAAGTTGTTGTCTGATTGCTTTAAGCAATCAAAGTACGTTATCCTATGAAAGCTGCTATCACGATGCAATCAAAAGCACTTTGTTCCCTCGTGCGAAGTGTGCTATTACTTTTGGTACCAAAAGCCATAATAGTTTGATGAATTTCTTAATCATAAACAATCAGACACACTTTTTTTTAAAGGAATTGCAACTCTAGTTGTATTTGTGGTACAAAAGATCACTTTTAACAATGTCTAATCCAAGGAAATCATAAATCTTCTTGTCAGAACAAGTTATGGAGTTCTTTGAATTCATGAAAATTTAAGATTGTGGGCAACACGCAACATTTTCAGCTTAAGATTATTACTTTTATTAATAATATCTGTAATTTGTTTGCTCATTTACTATATAGGTGGAAGGCCTGGCACTTCTGCTCACCAGTGTATTATAATCCAGTGAATAATTTGACACTGCAATTCTCAGTAAATGTTGTGAATGTGCATCAGTCATACATGTTCTGTGTTTGTTTTTGATAAAGTTCATGTGGGAAAAAAAAAGCTGATTCACAAAGATAGCAGCAGGCAATTTTTTACACCTGCTGCGCATACAAAACTGTACTTTTTCTTGTGAACAAGACAGCACAAAGTTGGTGTACCCTAATGAGCTTTGAGGTGAAGGTAATTTTGCAGTGTTAAGTGTTATCTCTGCCTGACAGCATCCAAGTTAAGCAAAGCAAGTAGCTGCTCAGCAGTGGATGTCATGTCCATGTGCTTGCTTGAAGGGATTTGTAATGAATGTCACACATGGTTCCAGTTGCTCAGAGTCACAAAGCCACTCTTCAAATGTATGTCCTAGTCTGTTTAGGACTTGGGAATACTTTTTTTTTACAGCGTCACCCAAAACTGCAGATGCAGAAACATTGTCATGTACCACTACTGGCAGAGGGTGAAAATGCTGTTTCTTTTTTTTTCTACATGCACTGGGAACAAGTTCATTTTAGCTTTAAATGTACTTACTGTACTTCTCATAGGAGCCACATTCTTATCTTTACCTTGCAGCTTACAATTCAAATGGTTCAGTTTATCAGTCAAATCTGTTAAAAACTTCAGGTCGAGTAGAGCTGTGTCCTTCTGTTTTGACTGCATGAACTCTTTGACCCCTCCCAAAAGTGACAAAAAAGCTGCAGAATTTGTCCCCTGTTAAGCCATTTGATTTTTGAATGTAATAACAGCTTGCCTATCTAAAAGGACCAACATTCTTTGTTGTTTAGCTTTGGAGGGAATGCTATTGATGATCTTCACAGAGCAGTAATCATATGATCAAAGCCGGTCACTTTTGCAAATATCGCCTGTTGGTGAGTAATGTAGTGGTATTGTAAAAATGTGTGAAAGTCTGGATTATTTGTGCATTGGGCAATGAAGCCCGTATGGGCTGGGGCGCCATTTGTTGTTATTGACACCAACTTCTATAGTGGCACCTTTTTCTCCATGAAGAATGTCTTTACGACATTGTAGATGTCAACGTGGCTCATACTTGTCTTTAGAGGCATAAGTGCTAGCAGTTCTTCTTTTATAGAAAAGTTATCAAACACCATTTGAATTAATATCATCAGCTGAGCTGTGCTGGCGCTGTCTACCGACTCGCCACACTGGATGCTAAACCACAGGCACATAGCGAGATCCCAGTTGCTCTGCTAAGTTCTCGGACACAAAGAACGCTCACCTACCCAACTTACTTGCTCCAAGTTGGTCAACAGAGAACGCAGAGATGACAGCTAAACAATGTTTCTCTTCTTTTAACAACAAGCTTCTTTAAAAACCTCCCCATCCAAAAATGATTTCTTGTTGTTTTTAATCAAAAATTATGAAAAAGAAATCCCATCAGGAATCTCTTCCTCTTGGTCTCTTTTTAAGTATCTTTCTGGAATGTAAGTTTATTTAATTAAAAAATCTTCTTGATCTTAAAGACTGACAGGGATCTTAACTGTGACTAAACTCAATGGGCTGTTGGGGAAGCAGAGGATGGTAGTTTCTGGTAGCTCCTCACTCACAGACCAGAATTAAGTTTGGGAGCATCACTGTGCGATGGTCTGTAGATTTCCGTTTATACATCCTCAATGTGGGCTTTAAGTGCAGTATTGGTCTGTCACCTTCTCAAACGTGTGCAGAAACAATGTAAAAACAATTTAATCTGAATTTGTGGGAAATCTGTACTTACATAGTCTAAGTTCAAGGATAAAATAATTAATGGTTTCTTTAAAAAAAAATTGAAGCCAGGTAACTGACATGCATGTTAAGCAGTAAGCATACAAAGCTGTGGTGCACTTAAGATGAGAGCCTTCTTGTGAGCAGTCAAGGGAAATAAGTCATGCGGAACACAGTGCCACAACACCCTTAAAGAGACCTGTTTCAGGATTAAGTGTCTTATTTGTGGAATAATTCCACCCACTTCAGTCCAAATGCTCTGTGACACTTCAGACTTTTGCTTTGATACACTTTCACAGCACTCACCTCACAATATTGTTTATCACAGCTTCTTCAGAGAGACATCATACAATATTTATCCCGATGGCAGTAGTCTACCTACATACAGCCGTCACTGTCATGAAACAGTGTTGAAAGCTTCTCACTTTAGCAGCTGTACTTCAGGAGTGTTCACGCCTTGTTTTTTTTGTTTTTTTTTTTAAAGCATTTAGTCAAAACCAGCAAAATTCCCACATAAGTTTAGCTGACTTTAAAGGGTTGTGAGCAGCAGGAAGGCTGTGTTGTGTGGGCAGCACACGGCCGCTTGGCTGACAGGTAAGGGAAGCGCCGAGGACGGAATAGCAAACAGGGATTTCAGTGCCCATCTGGGATGTTGGACAGAACGCATCAGTCCGTACTTATCAAATGTCACTACAAAGTGCACATGGGGAAATGTCAAAATGAATGTGTGGAGTTGCAGATGTGTGCGACAGACGTTGTGAGTGTCTAAGAGACACAGGGAGACAGAGAATGAGGGAGGAGCAGCATGGCAGTGGAGCAGGCATTGTAGTAGACATGATTGCATGCCTTGATCTTTCCTATGGCAAGAACAAGACCTCAATCTCTCACTATCTCCCCTTTAATCAAATCTCTACCTTTTTTGCCTCCCTGCCACAAAACTGTCACAGGCTGAAAATAAGCCCTTTTCTTATCAAAGAGCCAAGGGTCCAATTGATTTCCAGGCTGGGCTAGAATACTTATTCTGAAACTTTGAGACTTACACACACAAGAAAGAAGGAAGGAAATGCACCAACCTCCCACCCACCTCCATCCCCTCCCCATCAGGCAAATTACTTCTGACTTTTAATTTATTTCGGCAGGAAATGGAAAGCTACATCGTAACCACAGTCAATAGCGGGACTTGGGAGGGGAGGTGTAATCAGGCAGCTCACCAACTCCAAGGCCTCCATCCTGTCACATTTAATAGCCACTCAGACCACACAATCTGCTAGGCCTGATATGCTCACGCCATCCCCGGAGCGCGAACCGCAGCGAGCTCTGCCTCTCTAACTCTTCCTCCTCACTCTACTCCTCCTCCTCAGCGTCCTTCCTAATAACAGCTGAACGCTTCCACACGCCTTCAGTGTTTTACATGAACAAAAAAAAAAAATCCAACCAAAGTATTGTCTACCTTCTTCTTATCGCAGTACATAATTTAGACAAGGAATGGTGAAAATTGCCAATTTCATTTACATTCAGAGTGTCATTTTGAAATGGGAATGTATTAAATTTAAACTGCACAACTGAGCTTCCCATTGAAGTTTTGGCATGTGACTTGTTGGCAGTGCAACAGTATAGTAGTTTGTAGCGTCCTATCTATGGATCATCACTGTTCCACCAAGGCTCCATTGATGGAAAGTCACTATTGATTAGTTAACCACTTTGGACATCAGAGGGAAGTTTGATTCAACAAAAGAAAAAATCTTTTTACCAGGAAGAGTGAAAGACAATCCACAAATGCACACGCACGCTCGTGCGCACACACACAAGAGCTGGAAACTCAGTTTCATAGGTTTGTAAACAATTCTGCAAAGTTCTTATTAACTGAAACGTCAAGGTAATATGTGCAATAAGTAGATATTGCACATTAGACTTGTGTATTTCACTGCAAATTGATATGGGTGAGTACTCAATTGTCAATTAAAAAGTGATAATGTACACCTGTAAAAGAATTTCTGGTCAAACAACCTGCAGAGTGGTAGGAGTTTTTTCAAAAATTGGGCTTGTCTGATTTCCCATGATCCCTTTGTTTAGATGGTCCTCTGTTATTTACAGGCCTTCACAACCTCAACCTAACATAACGAGTGCAAACAACAAAAATGGCGATCAATATCCAACCGTACAGTTTTGATCCAGATTCCAGCTCAGACGAGGAAAACAAACATGTACAGATCTACTTGTCTGCAAATGGATGGATCAGAATGGAGTGAAGCATTGAGCTTGTGGCCCACCGACCTGCGTCACTGCTACAGGCCTTTTCCAACAGCATTTTTTCATCAGCTCTTGATTCACAATGATTTTAATAAACAAAAAATCAAGTGCAGTTATATTTTTCATTTTCTTTATGTCCTCCGTGACAAAAATACTACAAGAACATGTTAAAAACACTCAACCACAAAAAAAAAAAAAGATTTTTCTAGGAGTGGGTCTTTAAATAAAAATTAAAATCATGGATGGGAAACTACTTTTTCCCATGATGCATCATGCAACTTTGCATTATTTACCATTCTTTGTTTAAACACAAAACTTTCTGTAAAGCCATTGTGAGCTGATTAGCATTTGAACTCACAGCAAAAATGTGTCTAGGCAACACGACCATAAAACACAACAGAATCCATCTGATCAGTGGCAGAGCATTCATGTGACAGAAAATTGGACTGGCGCTCATGTAATTTTGGCCAGGAAGTGAATGAAGATTGGCTTGTCCCGAGTGTGCCTGGCTTACAGATCAGGTTTTATCTACAAGCCGTTTGCTCTTCCAGCATCTAATGAAGCTCCCTGAAAGGAGATTAAATGGCAAAGAGGGACAAAACAATAACCATTACCAGTCACCTTCGTTTTGTTTCAGCTGTTAACATGCCGCTGTGCACCAGCCACCGCTTATAATGCCTTGCATTCTTCAGCATAAGAATGCAGGTGGCAAATGTTTATGTCTGATTGAAACTGTCATAGAAATAACACAAAACAGACAGTGTGGAATAAACTCCAGCAGATTCTTTGCTCCACTGTTTACTCAATAAAGCTGTAAGAAATGTTGGTAGCAGGGAATATAGTTGCTGCCAGTTCTAATGCACAGCAAACATGCTGGAAGAGGGTTTAGGCAGATTTATTAGCTCTTTCTGTCTGGGCTTGATGCATCATCAATCATGATGCCATGCTGCCTGAAGTTCTGGGAGAAAAACATGTAGTACCTTTAGCATTGTGAATAGATTTGACTTTGGTTCAGGAAATGGTGCAAGGTTAACAGAGAAAAAAGTCATGTGATCTGGAGTTTCTTCTTGCTTTTGCAGTCATGACCTGCCTGTCAGAGCAGAGACACTTTTCTAATGTGGAATCCAGTTCTAACCAATGGTCCTTTTTGACATAGACATCTTAATCTGCTTTTAACTATCACAGAACCCTCTGATACTGGATCCAGTAAAGTGTGGCTGTGAAATTTGAGATGTGAAGATCTTCCCTAAATATGTGCAAAGACATCATTCTCTAAATGAATTCCTTCCCTTCCCTTTGAATACAGCCAGCTGAGATCGATTAGCCATTATTCTTGAATTTCATTATGTGGAAGGAACAGTATCAGTAAACAACAGAATGCAAAGCTTACCACACAGTGAGTGAATGGAAGAAAATGTTACTTGCCATGCTACTTATTTTTCTCAGGGCTAATGCCATCAGTTTAATCAAAGGTTACATTTTCACCAGGATTTTCCTTTTATGTGACCGAAACATGACCTTTGTGAATTTATTAGAGTAAGCAGAGTATGACACTAGCATAACAATAATAATAAGTTGCATGTTTTTCTACAGAATGGTGGGCTGTTACAAACTTGACAGAGACATCATGGGGGGGGGGGGGGGGGGGGTGTACCAATTTTTCTCAACAGCTTCTTCTACAATCGACGTAAAAGCGTAAATGGTTCACAAGGAAAATAAACACTGGTTTTGTCACAATCTGACCACAATAATGTTTGTTTCTGGACTTAGTTTCCTCTATATTCTCTTTCAGCACATGAAAAGAAAAAAAGTAAAAAGAAAAAAAAACATTGATTGTTAAAAGAAAAATTATTGTAAAGTAAACGTGTCCTTCCCACTTCTCTATGTATTTGTGTGCATACAGGGAACATCTTGCATTATTCCTTGATCAAATCCTATCAACTGCAGCATGGATTTAGAATTTTGCATTTATATGATCATGATTTGTCTGGTTTTTATGTGCGCAACATTCATACAAGTGTGAATGCAGCGTGGTTATAACATCGGAGAGAGAACATGCTTTTTGAAGGCAGCATCCTGCGTTTTTTCAATCCTACTCTGTTCAAACACACCTGATTCAGCTCACCATCAAGCTCCATAGAGGCATTACAATGACAGTCATTAAAGCCAGCTGTGTTTAAGCAGGGTAGCATAGAAACCATGCAGGACAGTCTGCCCTGGGACTCTGGGTTGGGAAACACTGTGCTCGACAGCATAATATTGTCAATAGTTGTGTTTTGTCAGTGCTCACGTTTTGTCCCCTTGGTTCATTTTAAATTCAGCCATTATATGTCAGATTTGTGCCTCGATATAATCATTGGTCTGGAAAAAAATAAAACAGAGATCATACAATGGTTAGAAATCCATTAGTAATGAACTTGTTTTCCATGTTAAGATACTTTATTGAACATCTCACATATTGCAAATATGAGACATGTGCATTACAAAAGGTAGCACATAGCCACAACAACAGTCATTCACACCTGCTTGTGTACGCAATTATCAAATTAGCCAATTTTCTCCAATTAACTCAATCATGCTGATGCAGGTTAAGGGCTCCAGGTAATGCTCATATTAAAAACCATAAAGCAGCTGGATGAAACATGGAGCCAAGCTACTTTATGGCAACAGTTCAGCCTGCTGGTGAATGGTGGCTGTGTTTCTGACTGTGAAATGAACATCAGGACACCCTTGTCATGTGTTTGGAGTTTAGATTCACAACATGGATCTACTGCTATTACATCTTCACACATGGTGTGAAACACACTTATCATCATGTAGTACAATCTCAGAGCAGCTTTTTATCATTTGTTTATCTCTAAGAACAAAGAGAAGACAGATCTGAAACTTTAAATGTAATCTGCCTCACAGATCAGGAACAGCACACATCATCTTGGTGAAGTTCTAATGTGAACTTCAACCCTCACATTTGAAATCTGTACATTTGTTTAACATGTAGGATACTTTGAAAGAAAGAGGACACACTGGGGATTTTTTTTAATCCTATTGCTTGTCCAAATAAATACTATATTAAAGACCCAAGAAGAAGAAAAGGGAGTTAAACAAAAGCTCAATTTAACATAAACTTTCAGAATGGGTAAAGTTAGTAATAAAGAGTGCCTTGAATGTGCTCTCTGAAGGCGAAAATATACACTTTTTTCAGCTTCTTAAATGCTTTGTCCTCTGTAAAAAAAAAAAAAAAAAAAAAAAAGAAGAAAGAAGAAAAAGAAATCAGGAAACAGACACTGATAGCAAGCTTAACAAGATCAACTAAAGCACTGGAGAAACAATACTACAAAAACTCTACTAGCTCTTAAATTAGGATTTTATATATGTATTTATGAAAAAATCCACATTTGTTTGTATAAGTAGTTATGTGAAGTGTTTTAAATATATATTTGAACTATCAATTATTATTCAAACACATTTCATGGGATTGATTCAGCATGTGGAGAGTGATGCCAAAGCCTTCAAGTCAATCACATCTATTTTCAGAGCACTTTTCCTACTGTGGCAACTCGAAGTGCTTTACAACAAAATATTTTCCAGTTTACAAACCAAAAAGCAAGACACTTAACATCTCTGACTAAACAACAAATACATTTTATTGTTGTCCTTATTCACATAAATTTGAATTAAAAAATACTCAGAAATGCAATGTAAGCTTAATTTTCTTTGAACTTCCTCCATCATGAGAAAAAAAAAGCCACAAATTAATGTTAGAAATGGCAAAACATGATTTTCATTAGATTAAGCTGTAAAACAAGACAGATTTAGGGGATAATCTGTATAATTATACCTTCTTAGAGATATAGTTTTTCTTTTTTTTCAATACACACCATTGTTAAGACACTAGCTCAAATATTTAGAGCAATAGACCAAAGTGTGTATAGCAAATATTACAATTTATTTTGCTTATATGAGCAGCATATCTTCATTTATTTTCAGAAATTTTACCAAGGCAAATTCTGTTGGTTCCACTGGCAGATTTTCATTTCAAGCAATGGAAAAACATTTTATGTTATACTTTTAACCTGTTTTTAAAAAGAATAATATCTTTAGTGAAGGTCTTCTACTTAAAAAGATGAGATATATGCACTCGTCATCAAAGGGAAACTTCAATTATGAGAGACAGAATAGAAAAAAAGGAATCAAGAAATTCACAATATTTATTTATTTTTTTAAAGAAAAATAACACAGCATTATTCTGTTTTATACAATTTAGATTTTACAAACTGTGAAGTAAAATCATGGAAATGTGTATCCAGAGTGGTGATGTTGAGCAGTCTGGTGACATGCATGCAGGAACACGGAGAGCAAAGGGTTAAAGTCTGTTAATGTGTGAGCAAAAACAAATGGAAATGTTTTACAAAACGCTTTGCTCCAACATGCAGCCTGACAGCCAAACCCACCGCAAACATAACCGCACTGATGTTCACATGGCTCACTCCCGTACATATTAAAAATGTAGCACTGACACGGGCAGCATGCCATGGTTTGGTACATTAATGAAAACATCATCCACAGCAGCAGACGGAAAAAGAGACGCCAGAGCTGTCTTGTTTTATATAGAACTGAAGCTTTATCCCCTGTTGAGGTGCCCTATCATCTCTTTCTTATCTATTTATTTTTCCTTCCCTTCCTGTCAGTCCCATCACCCCACCCACCCACCACCCATGTGTGGCTACTGTGATGTTTTCTCTTCATCTCTGTCAGATAGCTGGTCTCTGGAGTTTGGAGATGGAGTGTATCAGGAGTTCATGTCTCATTACTGACGGCAGATGAAAGCAAAAACACCCAGATCAAAACATCTGTTAATTGTATTAAAAGGAGACAAACAATGGTATTTATTAGAGGCAGTAGCAGGTAGCACAGGCCTACTGTGTTTACTCCCCTACCCCTGCTGTCAAGAAGATACAAGTAAATGCTCTATTTCTCTGCCTGTCTTTTGTTTACTTGTTTCTTTTCATCTTGAGGATTCTTTAAAGGTCTTTAGTGAAAAAAATAAAAAATAAAACATTTTCTAAAATGCTGGTTCATGTGTGAATGTTTTTGTTTATGCAAAAAGTACCCTAATATACATTACTTAACATCTGAGGTATGGGCAATTAATGACATGCACATAAATCAAAAGTACTTTTAGATGTATTCACTTTTCCAAAGTCATCATCATTTCTCGTGATGAAAGATAATAAATGTTTAAATGTGTGTAAAGAAAGAAACCGTAAGGGACATTTTCTTCACTCATGTGCCACTTTAGTCTCCTCATCTGTGGGCGTGTCTTTTAAGAAACCGGTGTTACTGCTTTTTGAAGCATTGCAGGACAAAACAGTTCAGAAAGGGCTGAAGATAAAGTTTTTTTATTTTTTTTTATTTAGCTTGATCTTGACATTATTTCACTAGTGTGCAAACGTGTGTATGATGTAAAAGGAACTGCACAGAGTGAAGAGCTGCTTTGTAGGCAAAGTATAGTGCTGCATCAAGAGGTGAGTGTTGCACGCACTGTAAAAGCACTCTGAATAGTCAACAAGTATTAAAAAGAAAGCCCTACACCTATAAATACATTTTGCCATTTATCAACATCTGTAATTGAGGTGTTATATGGAAATGGATTATGGTGAAGATGGAGAGGTAAACAAATTTGAAAGGGATCTGGACCTGGATTTTTACTTTAAACCACAAAAACTGAAACACATTAAATTAAAAAAAAAACATTCAGATTCCAAATCTGTCATTTTCTTTTGTGTTGTGAGCTGCAGATCCAGATTGGTAAATTATGTAGTTTAGGGTAATGGTAAATGGTGTCTACTTATAAAGATAACCCTTTTGGGTTTCTTCAAGGAACAATGCATCTTACAACCACATTCCCATTTGAACACACATTCAAAAAGGAAAGATCTTGAGAGTGGAATTGAAAGATTTAACTACAAAACATTTAACTGTGAATCAGAAATCTTTGGTGTTTGGGCTCTGAGCCAGATACATCCTGCCTGCTATAGTGATGACCTTAGACCAAGTTAAGAGACCGCAGAACCCGGATGGCGATGGTGATCAAGACGGACCATGCCCCACCAAAGAGATGATATGTTGGAAAACATGCAGGAGTTGCCTATCCGTGAACTAGAAGATGTAACCTCTTCAGACTGTGGAACCAGGGGTGCTTCATGACTGGAGAAAGGATTGTTTAGCACTTTATTTTCCACACTATAAGGCACACTGGCTTATGAGGCTCACCATCAATGATCGGCCTATTTTAGAACTTATGTCGCATATAAGGGTCATTGACCAGCAGTCACAGCTTAATAGAACCACATGTTCCTGCTACTCTCAGCTCAGAACATTTCCTTACATTTTTTGATAGTAAAATCTCAAATATTAGACATAAGTTGAGCGAAGTTATCCCTAATCTCAAGGTTTTAGGAAAAGTGATATTTTACGTCCACCGGACATGTTTTTTTTTCTAAAAGTTGACATAGATCAGTGGTGGCCCAGAACATGTTAAAAAACACAGTCAAACACCGCTACATGTTAGCCACATTTTTGTACAATTAACACCCAATATTGTTTGCAACAGAATGACTTTTGACAGAGCGCTGTGTACCTCTCAAAGTTGCTTTAACATCTGTAAACACATCCAGAATTATTTACAGTATGAGAAGCTCTGGTTTATGAAGTGCTCTGTATTGTAAGGCAAGTTTAAAAAAAAAAAAAAAAAATTAAGCCTATGTTATAGTGCAAAAATACCATTCTTAATATTAATTAAAGAAAAAAAAAAACATTACCAAAAAAGCAAGAAAAAGAAAAATATTACTTGGGTTTACTTGTGTTTAGTAAGTTTTAATACTAAGTTATATTTAAACAAAGTATTTAAAGCTACACAAAAAAGTGATTTTAAATTCATTTTTAGGGTTAGCATTGTTTCGCAAGCCTTCGTTTTCCAAATGCATTACTGTGTCTAAAGTTTTTTTTTTGCATAAATCTTTATTTACATCCATAAAACCAAGCCCACTGTGATTAAAGTTTTTAGCTTTTTTTTCCAGGTCTCTGCTTGCTTCTTCCACAGAAAGTGGAGCAGCACAGATTCACTCTTCTTAGATGTTGTGTATTTTCTTTATTTGTATGTCCTACTTTTCCCACTCAGGCAACATTCTTTTTTTCTCCCTGCTCTAGAGCATTGTATGCTGTGTAAGACAATAGTAAGAATTCTTCTAAATTCAGCATATTTTTTACTTTTTAGGACTCCTGTTGATGTGTAACCGGCTATATTCCGTGAAAGAACAACCCGTACTGTATTTCTTACCCATCGTATGGGCAGCTACATTTGCGGCTGACTCTGTTATTGCAGCATTTGAAAAGCAAATGTGAAGTGATTTGGCCTTAGCCCCAGCCTTTTCTGGAGTCATTTGCAGGCTTTCTATAGCCTGAGTCATTGGCAAAGACCTAACGATGACATGGACTTAAAGGTAATAATACATATTCATAACACTTGTTCTGCCTTGTAGCTGACCTTCACATTGATATTTACATAATTGTGCACACCCATACTTTTGAAAAAATTAAAATGCAAGCATGTGTTTTTTTTTTCAACCAGTAATATGTTGCAGGGTGCAGGACACAAGCTCACAGCTGTGCTTTTTAATAAAGAAAAGCTCAGGTGTCAACAGACGCCACAGTTAGTTTTGTCCTGGTTTCTGTTCCACTTCTGATTACCGAGGCAGAAACTGCTGCTGTTTCAACAAGATACATGCAACCACTTTTCCATGAAACTTTAACAAACAATTTTACACTTTTTTCCCTCTTTTTTTCAGTTTTGGAGGTACTTTAGGACAGTCTGTGGTGGTTCATCCAATAACATAACCAGATTTTCTGGTGTGATCACTTTTCCTCCACCTGAGCCCTCTTCCGTCCCGATTCATTTCCCATTCTAGGACTGTTTTGGTGAAAGGAAATTAAGGATGAAACTAATACCCTGACTTCTGATGAATTTACATCATTTCTTTTTAAAGGATCTTTGAATAATCTCTTCAGTTTAATCACAATAGTCGTAATTAATGCATAACATTCATAATATACAATTTTATTTAGAAATAACACATGTAAAACATCTGGAATGTGCAAAAACGGACAAAGTTCTGGAGGAAAATTCAGTAACTTCTGCCTCTAAAAAAAAGCTTTAAATTTTTAAGTAAACTTTCAGTTTTTGTATTTTGAAGAACTTACAACAAACTCCCAAACTTTCATATGATGAAACGTCCTGCATCTTTCTTTAAGTCTGCTAAAGACAAGCTAATGTTGACAGTTTGATTTTGTGTTAAAATGTGAGATCACCTGTTCTCATGATAAACAAAAATGCTAAGTCAAGCTAAGACTTTTATAGGACGGAGCAGCTTGCAGCCTCCAAACTTCTTCCACAAAGAAAAAAAAAAACAACATTTTGGCTGAGTTTCAGAGGTGAAAAAGGAAACTGAAGAAAAACAAAAGACCACTGACATAACATCAGCCGACCTTAGGTGGGGGGATATATGAACAGTGCATGCATTTTGGAGTATGCTGCATTATGCTATGTGTTTCACCAAGAAATGCCTGTAGGAATTTATTACTGACTCCTGACAGTTTTTCAGACTGTTAAATTGTGTATCTGCTGAAGTAGGAAGCAACATATGTGCAGCACAGGGGACTCTGCCTTCATGAATTCTCTTTATTTTTACATCTCAGGCTCCCAGTACAACTCCGTTCTGTCTTCTGAAGAGCTACCATGAGCCTGCCGAGTTCTGGAGTGTGTCAGAGGTTTCTAGGAGGCTGAGCAGATAGATGTGGTGGACCTTTTCGTGACTCAGTGTTGGACAACAATTTAACTTTGTACAGTCAAACAATATTTTTCTTTTTCCTCTTTTTTGGAGAACAAAAAAATAAGAAAAAGGTTGTATTCCATTTTGGGAGATATGCTGTATCTTGAGGGGGAAAAACATCTTTGTTGACCTTGATGCAACAACTGGATTGAAGGTTTAACAATCCCACTAAAGGTTAGAGGAAAATATCGGGTCCTGCTTAGACCTCTTTCATTTGCTGTTAGATGTAGACTCTAAATGGTTATTTCAAGATGTTTTAAGCTGTCTTTTGCACAGTTATACTTCTAGTTTTTTTTATCCAGTTGAACATTATTTTTATCTAGCTCAGTGAGCTGCTCAATCTTGTTGGGTTGCTTTTTTGTTAATTTCTCAATAAAAAAAACAACAACAACAGATCCTGGCATACAATTAGTTTGTCAGAGTGTTGCTCTGAAATAAGCAAAGTTAAGTGACCCGTGTTTTTCACATGAGCAAGTACTCTGAAACTATTAAGAAAAAAGAGTATTGATATGTTTTAAAATTGTACAGCATTAAATAACTTTCTCTTAGGGTCTTGGTTTTCTTCAGTGTGAAAACAAACCTGAATGCTGCAGAGAAAATGTTGTATGAAGAGGACACCTTCATTTTTGTTTCTTTCTTTGTTTATCAATTGATTTGCTGAATAAATTGTGATCCAGCGTAAATTAGTGATGGGCACTTCGACTCTTTCTCAGAAGCCAATTTTCTCAATTCGACTCTCGGAAAAGAATAATTTTGAATCTTAAACAGAAGATAATCTTTCAAATCTCGACTCTTTACACAGGATTTATTTTCTGGGCCATTATACCATAACTTTGCAAAAAATAACGATTTGTATGTCAACATAAATGTTTTAAAGTGTAGTTTATTTATGCATTAATAAATTGTCCCTGAGGACACCTTTGTGGTCCCTTTTCCATGTCCTAACTTGACTGGAGAAAACTTTTCATGTAAAAATTTCTTTTAAAGTCACATCCATCTGTTGATGATTCGTGAAACTGTATCACATAACATCTACATCTGGTACTAAAGCTTTCCTCATAATGCTTTACGCCTTCAGGCTCTCAGGTGAGTCATCACCGGCAGACCACCGGTAGGAATTACTACCTGCACAGCTCTGACTTAGCCTGCCTGTAGAGAGCGTCTGAACAGGTGGATCATTTTTGCTCTTTGCTTCCTTCACTGAGGCTCTGGCTGTCTACTCTACGACTCGCGTTTACTGTCAAGCTGAACAATGTAATCCCTGCAGTAAAAGCCTCATGCTGAAGGTTCACACCTTGCCTCTCTCTTGAAATCTGCAATACACCTCTGTTGAGTTTATTTTCTGAATGTGAAAGTGGCTCTTTTTTCAAAAGAGAGTGTAACTGAAGGCCGAAAAGGGAAAAGGAAACAAAAGCAAAGGAGGTGAAGGAAAGAATGCAAGCAGAATGGTCGTGTGCAGAACATACTAATGTGTGTTGTTGACAAGAGGAAAAAACATACGTCTTGTTTCAACAATATGACGCTGATACTCAAAGTCCCATCTGTCTTAATAATTCTAGCAGCTTCAGCAAACACATGCAAACTCCCACTCACCAGATTGAATTCTCCCATGTCATACAAAACACAAACATATGTTAAAGGGCTACTTCTCAACTGTGTCTTCCAGTTCAGAAATATCTCTAACACTGCTTAACATTATGATTCTCTAATGTGTCCTTCATTAGCATAATTACTCATCAACATTCAGAAATAATGTGACACATTTTACTTGTTTTTCTCTTATGGTCAGGGTTACTTTATGGCCAGAAATTTCAGTGGGAACAAAGTTCTTGTAGGCACTTAGCTTGAAAGATGATATTGCATCTGATGGAGAACCATAATTGTATATCTCTCACCAATCTGCGACTCAATCTCATGTCCCAATCTTCCCTCGCTCATGAGCGAGATCCCAAGGTTTTTAAACTACTCCACCTTGGGCTGTAGCAGAGATGACAAACTTCCTTTCTCTACTCGAGAACCATGCTTGGACCTGGTTATATAATGTCCCTTCACACTGCTGTAAACCACCACAGTGCACACTTGAGGTCCTGGCTCCATGAAACCAACAGAGCAACATCATCTGCAAATAAGAGGAAACGTGTTTGTTTATTGGCTTTAAAAAACTTAATCTAGTAGTTTGTTTGTAGTCAATGATACGTATGTATGTTATACGTATGTAGCTGTATTTTTTTAAATACCCACTCCAATGAAAATTGTTGTTGTTTTTTTTTGTTTTTGTTTTTTTGTATTTTTATGGAAGAAACCAAGTCTTAGAAAATGACACAGGTTTTGATTATGGCTAAAAATGACATCACGATAAAAAGATCATCAGGAATGCTTTTTAAATAGATAAAAAAATGACTGAAGTGGAACTTTAAAGTCTTTAACACCAGAACTTCAGTCCCAGTAATGACGTTCTTTCGACTACCGCAACTCTTCATTAGTTTGCACAATTTATGTAATCCCAGTAGATTCTGAAGTGAGAAGAGCAGCCTTGCTCTCAGATGCAACCCTGTCCAGCAGTAAAGTCAGTCAACATAAATCAGCTGAATCAGTTGCAGAGAAAAGCAGCTTTGCACCATTATGCGGATGCACATCGGCCAAAAAGCCAATAGGCAAAGCTGCTTTTCTCCGCAAAAGAATCGGCTGAAATGGTTGAAGAGCTACAGTATGTCAAAGAGGTTTGTTATTGAGGTGCGGTCAGCGACAGCTCCGGTGTTCAAGGGTTACCATTTTAATTCAGAGCTAGTTGTTAAATCCAGTCTAAATGATAGGTTTGAGCTTGACTCATCTCTGTGTGTAAATTCTCCATCTTCCAGGTCATGCTTCCACAGGATTATGGTCTTCAGTGCAACCTGACCACAAAGGCTCATCTTGTGTGTGCGTCTGAGAAACTAAGAAAGGAAATTTGACACTCAGCATCTCTTTTCATTCAAAACCAATCAATACCCTTAGACAATATCAGTTTCACCTTAAAGACAAAACACAGAGAGAAAAGCGGAGAGTTGTGGTTTAAATGTAAGGGGTGCTTTGGTCAGTATGTTGGGGCAACTAAACAACTGCCAAACATGAGGATGGCACAGCACAGAAAAGCCTGGAACCAGATTAGGACTCTTCATTCACATTGTGAACAGAGCGACAGAAGATTTGAAAGATGAGTCAAAGAAGACACCTATGGCCCAAAATAGAAACCTTTAATGGGTTGCCCCACCTCTAAAGAAGAAAGCACATAAAAAGGCTTAATTCTCCATTTGCAGTTAGGACTAAAGAAGTTACTTAGTTGGGCAGCCAGTTGTCTTCTAGAATCTAGATGAACTTTTAAAGTCAGATTGCTTTAAAGAAAAGGAGTCTGTGAATTGTCTGTGATTTCATGTCTGTCTCTTTTCCTTTGCAGCGTTATTTCTTATGAATTCTGCCTGTTTCAGCTCCAGAATGCCGAGTGATGACATCTCTGGCACCTACGAAACATGGAGGCCAAGATCAGCCGTCACATCTACTTTCATTCGGAGTGCCACAATTATTCATGATGTGTTTGCCTATTCTCATAAATGAAGGGGTTAATTATGCTCATGAGATGC
Source organism: Adrianichthys oophorus (assembly GCA_036245035.1). NCBI lineage: Eukaryota > Metazoa > Chordata > Actinopteri > Beloniformes > Adrianichthyidae > Adrianichthys > Adrianichthys oophorus. The sequence continues at coordinate 26,091,234 of BSAI01000104.1, forward strand.
TCCAACCATCTCGTCTTGAGTGTTGGGGACACAGCTGTGTAGGTCTTCCAGCTAAATCATGCGCTAAATGTGTCACCTAGAATTAGACCCATTTGGCCTGGGCTGAGGCAGCTGCCTGGATGTGGTCAAGTCAGGCGGGAGTGGGTGGACATCAGTCATTACCCACTGGGCCAGAAAATATGCAGCTAGTCAAGCAAAGCCTCTACTGTACCTTGAAGATCAGCTGGAAAATAACATTTTCTACAGCTGTGAACTACAACAATGTGATGAGCTTTAATTGCAGTGGTGCATTATCCTTATTATTTACTAATTTATTTAGTCAATTTAGCCAATTTACTAATTTATTTGGCAGAGAAATGTGTTAAGCAGAGAAAAAAAGTGCATTAAAAGCCAGATCCCTCCAAAAATAGAAAAGCAAAATTGAATAAAAACAAAGCTTATTTTCAATCACAAAAAACAAAACAAAATTGAACAAAAAAGTGCATTGACTATAAAAAAAAGGCAAGGCATCATCCCAGTGGACTGTAGCACAAAGTACTTGACATAAGATTTTTCTACAATTACAATAATGAAGCGAACAGCAAACCCGAAAGAACATTCTTTCTCCTTTTCTAGGCGACTTCCAAACTGTGTTTCTCTGTGTTGGATAAAATCTAACCAAAAATCTTTAGGCCTTGACATCTAACCTTTACATTTTGTGGTACAGGAATAAAATGTGGAAGACATTTTACCTGATCTATTTACTATTTTCAGTTAAAGTTCCTGCCATCTCAGTCTTTTCTGCACAAACTGATGTATTCCTAAATAGATCTGCCCTCTCTTTTAAGGGGCATGTTGGAGCTCTGTTTTATGACTTGGGTTCTAACTATTGACTAAAGTGGTCATAATTAACCACGGCTGGGGGAGAACGGACAAACCGCAGAGTGATTGTGCGCGGTGGGGCCAACAGTTAGCCAGTAAAATGGATCTTCTTGCTGGAGGTAAAAACTGTTCCAGAACAGATTCAGAGATGAGATGTGCATCACTGATGTTGATTATTTTCTCCTGACAACCTAAAGCACCGAATGTCTGCATTTACGCTTTGAAGAAGTCATTTTTATGCTAAGTTTAAGTTTAGGAATTGTCCTAAAATCTACTTCCCGTCACAATGACATTGTAGCTGGATCTAACTGCAGGTTAAAGGAAAAGCCTCACCAGGCAAAAGTCTGTTTGTTTTCACCTGCCTGCAGCACCAAACAAAGATGCACATTTTTGAGCTTTGCTCTGTAAGCAGATTTTGGGCAGTTGCCAGTATTTGGAGAGCTCTGTTATCTTTTATTCTCTTTGCCTTGATCATTTATTAATGCTCTTTGAGTTGCTGGAGCTGATCAGCTGCTTGTCTGAAAGCCAAGGGTAAGTTCATTGAAGACCACAATGCTGTGAGCACATGGTTTGCTTGTTTGGTTTAATTTGTGCTTTGGTTGATTACAAGTTTCCCCTTCCCCTAAGTCACAGGTGAATCTGGTTTATTTTATGGTAATCCACAAAAGGACTGGTTCTCAGTTCAGGAAACTCTTTGGACTTTTGTCGCTCTGTGTCAATTCCTTTGTTTTTAACAACCTCTTGTTTTTTCGGGTTTCAAAGTTTGTCACAGTTTCGTTCACTTTAGTTGAACTGCTGTCCTGTATATGTTTAAATATTAAACCTTGGAGTGTCAGTCTCAAGTCGATGTCTCCTGCATTATATCATTGGTAAAACTACCCTTACGGTTGAATATGTGCTGTCTGCAGGTGAAAATTGGTCAAACCTGTACGGGGAAAGCAGGTGACCCACACAAAATATCAAGGCTGAAGACCACTAGGTGAGCCTGTAGAGCAAAAATCTTCATGCATTTTGACTTTCTACAGGCATGCTGAGAGCAAAGGGTTGTAGCAAACTCTTACTGTTAAACAACATGTAAGGGTAAGTAAAGCAGGTGAGATGCAGGCATGTCGTACAGATTTCTACTTTTTTTTTGCTTCAAAGCTGCTTTGTGTTAAACCAGTGCGCCTCTCAACATCACAAAAAAATCAAAACAAAAAAAAGATACATTTTCCTCTTTAAATTCATATACAAGTTAGAAAAGGAACAATAATTAAACACAATATCAGTAGTGTCTTTGTTTCTTTACTTTATCAACTAAATGATGCATTTCTATGAGTCCGTTTCCTATTTCAAAGGTCTGTCTGTTCTCACTGAAAATTTCAACCAACTAGACTCTAAAGTTTCTTTAGTTATTAGTTGTTTTAGTTACTAAGGCAACAGCGTTTCACCAAAAAAAAAAAAAAATGTGACTGAATGTTTACAACAGAAGCTGGTCACTGAAAACAAAAAAAAGAATGAACTGTAAAAGGCTACAATATGTAATACTTAAAATGTTTGAACTGGCAAAATTTAAAGTGGGGTGATAACCTAAATCCAAATAACTGTGCTTAATAAAGTAGAACTCAATTTCCTTTGCTGAAGAAGGAAATTCGCATGGTTTTTAAAAAGCTAAAAAGCTCAATGTTGAGGGTTAAGTGTAAGTGATCTTTCCAGGTACAAGTATGCTATTTAGTTCTTCACTTCAGACGATCATCCTTTTTTAAGGAATTAAAGCTTTTCAATGAGGACTGGATTGTTATTTCCTTTATTAGAAAAGTGAGCAAAGCTAAAAGTGCTAGCACCCATTTCCACTCTAATGGCTGTTTGGTATTACTAGACATTTTTATGGTTAAAAAAAGTACAGAAAATACAGGTTTTCTTTCAAAGCATTAATATAAACTATCAAACACCGTAAACAGGCTTGGATAAGTATATATAAAAGATACATTTTTAATCTTGTACTAAAATCTTTGTCGATGAAGGTTCTCATTTATCCAGGTGACAGCATCTTGAAGTTGAGTCAAGGTATGTATCTGGACTTAGTCTTTTTTCTTTGATGAAGCCACTTGAAAGAGTCTATGATAAATCAGGTTTTTTTTAAATATAGTTGTTAAATTCATATTTTAAAATAAATACTATTTACCTCAGCACAATATTTGTCTGAGGAAATTCTGTTCCACAATAATTAGGTCCAAAGGAACACAATTTTAAATAAACTTGCAAAGAACAATTGAATTACTATATGCAAGAAAATGTAAATGAATTAAAAAGAAAAGATTTACTCCTGTCCTAAACCCTGCAACTATAAAATGCAGCATCATTGAAAAGAGCCTTGACAAAAGGAGAAGAATGAGGAAGGACCGTAAAAAAACAAACTGTAAAGCTTTGATTGCTTGTGTCTCATTTGCATGTTCGATGAACCACAATGCAACATTTTATTTTGATTTACCGCATGAGTACACTCACAGCAAGAGTCAAATACTCAGAGACACAGTTGTGATTTAACATCTACTCAGCTTTAGGCAACGTCTTTTCTTGTTTTCATTTGATTTTAATTAGCCTGGGAGTTTCCTCCGCCTCAGAGTTGGCAGAGAACAGAAGAAAACGCTTTGCTCTGGTTTTCACACATTTATTTAGATCAAAAGTAGACTGTACCTAAGCATCATTTGATTAATATGTTATTGGATTGTTTTTGCTCAAAATGAAATCTCTTGGTATTTCATAAAATATTGAGAAGTCATTCTGAGTTTGTTCCAAACTTTGACAATTAAGCCTGTCCCTTTCTTAAAAAACTGTTAAAAGATCTGTTGGGTTTCCTGTCGTTTCCCTCTGTCTCTGTCTTGTTTCCCTTATTTCTCTGTTGTGCAGGAACTGGGTGGAGAGTTGTGGGGTCCTTGTTTGGTCAAGAAACGCTCCTATACACCTGTACCCAGCATCATAATCAGCAGTAACAATCAGCGGAAACAGGTCCGGGTTTCAAAATGATAATTCTGTTCTGCTTTCAAAATAAACTTCATAAAATTTTGTTTTTAACTTAACTAGGATGACGTGCCCACATGATACTACACATTAGAATCCTTTCTGAAGCAAAACAGGCCTTTTACAAGGACTTAGTTGGGGAGGAGAGGGCATTAGGCCTGATGGCCAAAGTTTTGTTGATAGTAATTCAAATCTTTTTATTTCAACTTCTTTTGTCATTACCACTCCTCCAGAAACCAGGGTGGAAGGGGGGATGGAACGGATATCTGATGAGTAAACTAACTGGTGGTCGTGAGACAGATTTCCCTTACAATGCAAGGGAGAAAGACAGCAGACGCAAATCAGGTGTGAGACTCATTCAGAAGCCTGAAAATTCTATCTATCCATCTGCAACCCAGCGCTGCACCAGATTTAGGCCAAATCTGAATTCCTTCCCTACCCCTACGGTTTCTCTCTATCCCTACATTTAGCAATCCAAGCAGGATTTATGGAAACACAGTGTCTTGTTTCTAATCTTGTGTCTAATTTGGATGTTACTAACCCTTATGTTATCAAAAGTCGCCAGACGTCTATGTTTAGTGCATAGTATCTGCCAGCGCTTGGAAAATACATAAAAAGATTGGTTTTATAAAATGTTAAAAGTCCTGCAAAAACAAAGACATTCATTACATTTAAATGTAAACTTCTACTTCAGAGCACATCCACTTGTAGAAATGCGTTTCTTCTCCGTGCAACAGCACGGATCATCCTCCCAGTGGAGGGAAAGCCAGCTTTAAGTTCCTATGACTCCCCCTTAAAGAAACAAGTTGAGACACTAAAGCTCCAAATGCCCCAGCAACTGGAGCAATAGCAAGGATTCCTAATGGGTAGGGGAAGAGTTCGGATTTGGCCTCAGAGTTGAATATTTCCTGGAAAACGTGTGTTTCCTCTTTTGATCCACAGGTTCATTTCAACTTAGTCCTTCTAAGAAGTTAGAATGAAACAAAGTTTTTTTTTCAGATGGAGTGAAGACAATTTGAACTGAATTGTTTTCTCTAAGGGTAAAGCTCAAGTGTATGTTTGATGACAAACCCAAGAGAAATCCACAGATTCTGCGGAGGATCGCAGAGAGAGCAAGTTAATATCTGCAAAAATCAATGCACTAACAGACTGGCTGTTTGCTATCATGATAAAAACACAAAAAAGATCTACTGTTTTTTTTTAGAAAATACTCAAAAAAAAAAAAAAAAAGAAAATATTCAGTTTTGTAAAATAACACAGAAGTATTGAAGACAGATCAAAACAATAACCAGGAAGCAGACTGGTCCTGGTATCTGCTTTTGTGGTCCGTTGACATGATGGCAACATATTTTGGATATTTTCTTTGTTTGGAGAGGTCTACTGAGGATTGTAATTTAAAATCATGTCAGGGGTCATCACTGGCAATGTCTGTTGCAGCTCTGCTATCTTGGTAATAACTTAAGTGAAAATTAGAATGCAAATTACATTCAGTATCTATTCCATTTTTTCCCTATCATGCATGGCTCTCTCATTCTTTAGGGTCATATCTTTTGCCGAAGTTGCGTTTCAATAATTTCACAGTATAATCAGTTGTTTTTCTTCCATGCATTTGTATTGTTTTCACACACATAACCAACATAAATTAGGTTGTAAAAGCTTTGCAAATTTGTTGTTTTCTCTTATCAATCACTTGGAACTTTGAAACATTGTAACAAATTAAATCAAATATTTGAAATGAATCACATTTTCTTTGTTTGTCTGTGGGTGGTTCTCACTCCAACCTCAGGGCCTCTACCAGAGGCCTGGAGCTTGAGGGTCCTGCAGTATCTTAGCTGTTCCTAGCACTGCACTTTTCTGGACTGAGATGTCTGAGTTCTTTCCATGGATCTGCTGTAGCCACTCCTCCCATTTGGGAGTTACAGCACCAAGTGCTCTGATCACCACAGGCATCACTGTCGCCTTCCAACCTTTTTCCAGTTCTTTCCCAAACTCCTGGTATTTCTGCAGTTATTCATGTAGGTTCTTCCTATTGTTGTCATCATTAGTCATTTTGATTTTATGAGCCATAAATAAAACCAGTAAAGATACATATGAGGTTCTAGTTTAGATTACTTTTTTGGAAGAAAAAAAAACTCGGAAGGGATTTATTTAATTTAAATTTTCCAACGTCCATTATATGTTCAAGGGGCTCTGTCTTTGGTGAAAAACAACAACAAAAAAAGTTCTCTTCTACACATCCTTCACAAAAAAAGTGCAGGGTGTCATAAGTGGATAACTGTATCTTGTATGACCTTTAACAAAACATGAATGTTTTCAGATTTAGAAATGGGTATACTGGTGGGTGTTTCATTCGCGCATGAGTCTTATGAAGCTAGTTTGCAACTTTAACAGAACATTCCTGCATGTGGCATTTTTGATTATTGCAAAAGCATTGAAGGAAAAGTTCATTTTTAGTGAGGATGCTTTTTTTAAAAAAGAACTCCTTTAAAGACAGAGGAAAATTGGGCTTGCTATTACATTTTATTTATTTACTTTTCTTTTTTTTATTTGCTTGCTGTGATCTTTAATATTTTGTACAACTAAGATTATAGTAAATAATCCATGCCATGCCTTAAGTAAAAAAATAAAAAGGGGGTGAGGGGGTCGACACCCACACACACTTTGCTAGAGTTGACATAAATTGAAAAATGAAGCAATAAACTTCAAAAGTAAATAAAGTAACCGACTAAAGGCATGAGAGGTTTTAAACATGGGAGAAAAGAGACATTTGCTCTCTTCTGAAACCAGCCTCCAGTGGTCCCTTTTTGAAACTGCAATATTTTGTACTTTTTGGCTGCTTTGAGCTCAGGAATAGGAGGTGGGGGATTTGTCATGAAGTTATCAGTAGAAAACTGTTGTAATTTCCTTTACATCCCTGTGGGTTTTACTTTCTTGGTTTTCTCTTTTTGGTTGTTTTGAGTCAAGTTTTGCTTGTTATGCTTTTCAGTGATCAAAATTAGTTTTAAAATTCCTGCTTTCTGTTTTTATTGCAAATTGTTGAATTTGTGGACACATATAAACTTTGGTTGTTTATTTATTTTTTGCGCTGTGTAAAATTGTAGCTCAGTAAAAAAAAAACAACCCCTGGTCTGCGTAGATCTTCTGCGGTTAGGCTTTTTTATTGACTGTTTAAAAAGTAACCACAAACGAATTTGATGCACTTCTATATTCAGCAGCATAGTAAACTAAGAAGTAGACAGTGTGCTGTGATGAAATGATAGAGTGCTCTTCTGAGCAGTAAGTGCTTAAAAATGTGTACAGGAGCAGCAGAGACCGTGTTATGATAAGATGCACTAAAGGAAGACACAGCCATGGATTTCTAAGCAAGCTGAACCACAACACACATCAATCATGAAGTCCCTTTGAGTGAAAGCATGAAATGCATGCTCTTCATTATTACATTTCCAAGAATAAATTTATGGGCATCCGGGCAGAATATGCCCAGTCTGTATATTACATCAGTAATCAATGATCAGTGATGATTGGTGGATGCATGAACACAACAATGAAAACTCCTCATTGAAACTCAGATAATGAGGAAAAACATGCTTTTACACACTAACTGCTTGCTTTTCATTGCAGTCTATATATTAATAACATAGAAACAGCATAATGAGTACAGCTAACATAATCCCATTTCTTTGTGATGTTTTCTGCTTTATATATTTATGATAAAGCATGTCAGCAAGGTCTCTCCTAGATAATGCTGCCAAAGAAGACTGGAGCTTCAAAATCTGCTGATCATGTGCTTTTGAAGAAGCACAAATACATGGGCATTGGCAAGGACTGTAGATGAAGGGGTTGGCCAAGGAAACTTCACACAGCAGAAAAAAGACACATCAAAGTTGTTAAGATTTCAAACCAGAGGATTTCCAACAGTCCCATCAGAGCAGCAGTGGCTGAAATCAGTGGGACCTGGTTACACCCTCTGATTGTCCAGAGAGGTCTGGCCAGAACTAAGCTTAATGGAAATGTTGGGGTCATACTTCCAACATGGAAACAAGGTGAAGCAACTCAAGGATGAGGGAAAACACAGGAACTACGATGAATGAGACTGAAACTGAGAAAAATGGCAGCAAATTTGACAGAGTTGGCCATAGCAGAAGACAATTTGCTTGCCAAAAGGCTAGTAAGCAATACAACAATGACTATCTGCAGACAACAAGGGAGCATGGTGGATGTTTCCTTAACTGTTCGGGGCTATATTTCTGCAAATGGAGTTGGAGGTTTGCTCAGGATTAATCATGTTCTCAGTGCTGAGAAACACAGGCAGATACTTACAGGTAGATACTTACAGGTAGATACTTACAGGCAGACCATGGTGTGTCTAGAATTACATGAAGAGCTGAAAAGTTCATGAAACGTTCTGATGTTATTTATCCGAGACATCTGGAACAACCTACATGTGGAATTCCTCCAAAAACTGTGTGAAAGTAATGCTGTTTAAATCAAAATCAAACATTCATTTGATTAGGATTTCTCTTTTGTTCATTGACTGCATTTTGTTTGAGCAAAATCCATGGTTAACATTTCCATATGTGAAAGCATCTTTGTATACAGGCATTTTTTCCACAATTGACTTGTTGTTTTTGCACTGCAATGTAAGTAATTCACTTTTTTTAAATTAAAATTGCTCTTTTTAAATTGCTTCACCTAGTCCCACACACCTTTGAGAACTATCACAAGATTTTATTTTAGTCTCGTGACATGTCATCACGACTTCTGGGTGTTTAAGTATGAGTTGCAAAATGCTATCTCATGTGCGTGGTAGGGGCTCGGTGGAAAAAACGTTGCTGCTGGATTGTGTATATTTGATCTGGAAAAACAGTCAGCACTTAAATTGATGAAACATAGTCTAAAGGAAAAGGGCAGCTTTGCTACCAGAACATGTGAACATGCCAGTCTGCCTCAGTGACAGGTTGGAAAAGAAATAAGCATTTGGTCACCAATGTTCTTTGTTCTCTACTAGTTGTGAGCACTTGATGCTTTTTAACATTACTTATTAACAGTTGAATGTTTGATGTGCCAACAGTACGGGTCTGTTTCATTTTAGATTACAGTTTTATTGAGAAGTTTGTGATGCCCCTGCGACAGACTGGCGACCAGTCCAGGGGTATCCCCTGCCTTCGCCCATGAGTAGCCGGGTTAGGCTCCGGCAACCCCGTGACCCCGAAAGGGATAAAGCGGATTGGAAAATGAATGAATGAATGAATGAATGTGATAATGTTTGGATTGCCCAACAGTGTTCCTATTAAAGAGCACTCTGGACCTGATGTTTTGTTTTTGTTTTCTTTATTGTTTGAGGTAAAAAAATACCCCTTTGGGACACACATGTAAAAGTTGGAAAACTGTTGTAATGAAAAACTTCATAAAGCCACTTTTTTGATCTTTTACTGTCCCAAAATATCACAAACTTAAATGAAAATACCTTAAAATGAGGCATTTTACAGCAAATATTAGATTAATTTAAAAATAGATTAATTAATTACAGGTCATGATTAATAAATTGCACCAAACAATTAACTGCATGTCAGTACTAGTTATATGATCACAGTAAATACATTCACATTGAATTCAGTTGAGTTTTGTTGTGATTTTTAATCATGACACATTTCCTCTATGAGCCGAACCATCCAAGCCCAACTTTTGTATTTCATGCAGTTCTTCAAAAGTGTATAATCCTGGACATTTGTTTTTGACTGTTTTTACCCTTTATTTTGACAAGCATCAACACTTTTTTCAAAACTATTTTTTTTAAAAAAAAATGTATTTCATGTCCTTAATCTCTCTATGATGTAGAAATACAGATTGAAGAAACTCTGTTTAAGCTGCATCAGTAATCAATAATGTTTGCCAAATGTTTTGAAGCATTTACTGGGGCTCCTAATTTCTTTGTTACTGAGCCTTTTTCCAAGGTGTTTGAAAACGTGTGCAACAAAACTTCCAGTAAAGGATGAATGGTCAGTCTTTACAGATGCTTCACGGCTGTTTCAAAGTATTCTTGTTTTAGGTTCAGCAGCTGTAAGAAACTGGAGAAAACTTTGTTTGTAGCCTTTCTGTTTAATTTTGCAGCGTTACTTCAATTAGACAATTAAATGACAATGCTCTTAAATATGAAACATCATAAATTGCTTTGAAATAAAGAACCTACCGAAAAAATGATTTAAAAATTCATAAAACTGAAAAATATACCTCAATTCAATACATTTTTATTTAGTTTACTACATTCATATTTATTGTCGAGAAAAAGCTCATAGATCTGCAACACATACATGCAAAATCAATCTATCTTTTAAAAGGAAAATCTGCATTTCATCGTTTGCTATCAAAAGTTTGTACTTCCATTCAGTATTTATTTAACTGCTTGATAATGAGGAATCCTGTTAAATTTGTTGTCTCAGAAGCATGAATAACCTGGTTGGTTAGCAGTGTAACCTTGATTCTGTCATTACCTTGGCAGAGTTTGAGTAAAGCAGAAAAAGCTCTTCCACCTTCCCACAAAAGTCAGCAGAGAAGCTGAGACAGCCTGGGTTTAAATTAAGATAAAGTGTAACACCTGAGCTCAGTGCTCTAGTTAAAACTTGCCTCGGATCAGAGGTCACACCTGGACTATTCTTTCTCGGCCCCTCCTCTGTGTCACTTCTTCCACAGAGGTCAGTCCCTGAAGGCCCCCGTGCCAACGTTGGACCTGAGTGTGCCTCACACGGTCACCTTCACCCAGCATTTCTGGAGCCCTGCTGCTCAACATTAGGTTGCATTTTTTGAAGAGCCAAATGACACAAAATATTTTTTATATTTAACCAACATTGATTTTTTTATTGTGAAAACATATTTTTTGAACAGAGAGAGGTTCTGCTGATCAACGATCTCATGACAGTTTTATGAAATTACTACTCAGAAAAAGGAGGAACTGTTTGTTCTTGTCCACTCATGGTTCTGACCCGTTTAAACAGAGATCAGGACACAGAGACAGCCCATTTGCATGGTGTAATGAAATCGAGTAAACATAAATCAATAACAACAAAAATTAAAAACAAAATGTATAAAACTATAAAATAGTCTATAATTGTAAAATATATGAAACAGTTTAGTTGTCAAAAGAATAAACTCCTTAAAAAATAATAAAATAGTTGGAAAAAAAAAAACAAAAGTCAGAGTTTTTTTCTATGCAGTTGAAGGATAAAAATAATTTTAATTTCCAGTTGGTTCAAAATGCATTCTGGGTATTACAATTAAAGTTACCGTTCATTCTAGCTTTGTAATATTATATTTTATTCAGGGTGTAACTATGAACAAAGCCATGATCACATATCCCAAAATGCACAGCGACCTAAAATCTAAATGCAAGTTTTTCAGCCAATTCAGCAGGTGGCCAGGTGGCAGCAATTGTAATCGGGAGGCGCTACGCGGCGGCCATGGAGGCTTTAAGAAAAAGTTAAATTTTACTGCAATTGGATGATTGTTCTCTAAAAGTGGACATCAGTCAGTAGCCGCCTGGATACATTTCGAGGTCGCACAATGGCAGTACAGTGACAAAGAAGGGATGACGCCATTACAAAATTGGGTGACAGCAGGGAGACAACAGGGCAGATCGCCGCCCGGCAGCAGCTCTGACTTGACAATGAGTAAATGTCTCCAGACAGTGGACATTCATATCAAGTGCCAACAGCTGCCAGCTGCGCGGTAACTTGGTGGTAAATAAAAAGCGGGCCATTCTGCGGGCTGCCTAACTGTCACCGTCTGCATTCATGCAGCCCACCACACCAATAATTAGAAAAAAATATATTAAAAAATGTGGCAGCGAGATGAAATCACATAGTGTGTTAGAATGTTCTAATAATGTTCACTTTGGATTATTTTGATGTGGAAAAAAATGATAGTGCACTGAACGTTATGAAACTAAAATGTGAACAAATTTGCCATTAATTATCATTTACTTGTTTGTTTTTACACATATTTAATTAATATTTGATTATCTTGCAAGGAATACAAAAAATCTGGAAAACTTCACCTGTAATGTTCAGTACCACGTATTTATCTGTGAGTCACACCGGTTGAATTTTTAACTAAAGATGTCCTGGATCATTCCTAGAATGTCCTTGGTCAGTGGATGGAATTTGATCGTTCGAAATGAACCAATATCGACCACAATTTGAGTCAGCAAAAACAAATTCTGACATGAAACAAACCATTAAAACACTCGCTCACATGGTTTCCTATAGATATATATATACACACGTATATATATAAACACATATATATAATACATCACCATGTTTGTTTAGTTGGCTTCACTTTTTGTAAATTTTACACACAAATTTGATATTCAATTTGTTTTTGCCCCCTGCGACAGACTGGCGACCAGTCCTGGGGTGTACCCTGCCTTCGCCCATGAGTAACCGGGTTAGGCTCCGGCAACCCCGTGACCCCGAAAGGGATAAAGCGGATTGGAAAATGAATGAATGAATGAATTTGTTTTTGCTTTTTCTTTAATTTTAGTAACGTTTTTTTTTTTTTTTGGTCATTATGCATCATCTCAACTTTAACATTGTCATTGCATCTCATTCTATTTGTATGTAATGTTGTATTCTGCTCAAAAATACACGTATATGAAATAAAACTAATATATTTTTAATGTTGTTTATCTGTATAGAACTTTGCTTCTTATAGTCCAATAAAAAAACAACTATTGCATTTTAGAGTATATTCATCGGAAAGATAATTGTGGAAGAGACTCAGATGTACACGTGGAATAAAGGCTGTTGACTTAAATCTTAGGAACTCTTGGAAGCCCAAGTGTCACATGTTTCAGCGTTCAAACTTGGACAGAAAGATTACAATCTTCAAATATTGAGTCTCCATTTAAAGAATCCTTCAAGTTCACTGGAGAAGCTATTGTTATGCATGACTTTTTTTTTTTTTATAATTTCGAGTTTTTTGAAATTCTTTAGAAAAAGTGCTGAAACATCCTGTTACAAACATGTAGTTGAAGCAGTGCTTGAAACACCTTATAAAGCCTGACTGACCGCACTCTTTATTAAAATGCTGCAAAGATTTGACAGTTATCTTTTTTTGTCTGTCATTGCTCATCAAATGCAGTGGCTTAGTATTCAGGTGATGCTATTAAATGACACACACTGGCATATTTTCCCAGCTATCCAAGGCTTGTCTGTTTATTGTCTATTCTTTTATACTCACTTCTTTTTATTTATTTAATTATTTTTTGTTATTTGCAGAATTTTGGATGGAGTAAAAATAACCAAACAGTGTCAGATGTTGCATTAACAATCCAGAAATTACAGCAAAAAAGGGAAACAACCAACACCTCAAATTAGCTTTATCATCACAACAGCAATCCTACTTTAAACAAATAGGAAGTCTGTAATTTAGACAAAAATAATTAAAAAAAAGAAAATAATTATCTTGATTTTGTGCACTGATTGGTTAGTGCATCATGGGGGAAATTATAACACGGATGACTTCATGGTACCTTTGATTTATGGTGACTAAATGATTCAAAATCCTCCATCAGTCTGTGATCTGGAGCTGATTGATGCTAAAGTGCATACATTATCTCTGAAAGGAAACAGATAAGTTGAAGTTTTAACAGGAAAGCAAACAGCAAGTTCTTCTCTGTCAATGATCCCTGCAGTAACGCCCCCACCACCCACAAGCTTTCTCCGGAAAGCCCCGCAGAGAGGAAGCTGTTGCATATGCATGACAGTCAATATGTTCGAACCTACCTCCTTGGCAGGTCATCCAGAGTCTCATCTGCAAAAGGACGTTATGGCAGGCGAGAGGAGTCTAAATGTATCTTACAAAGTCACAGCCGATTAATCAGCTGCCAGGAAAACACTGTCACCACAGAAAAGAGGAGCGCTCCTCTGTGACTTCGCTCATTCTGTCCTCACTGGCCAATGGAGCGGGGGATGTCTCCTCACTCAGCCCGGCATCGATGTTCATGGTTTCTGCTCAGGCAAACACATTTCCTCACAGGGTGGAGGAGGTCTACCAGCAAGAGGCATTTTGGGCAATTTTGAAACATTTCAAATTGTAACCAAGAAGATAGTTGTCTCAATCAATTAATATATATATATATATATATATATATATATATATATATATATATATATATTTATTCTGTATTTAAATATGTATTAACATTAAACTTCAAATATATTATTTTCATGTATGTGAGTTTGAACCAGTGCAGAAAACTTGGTATTATAGCTCAAGAGTGTCTACGAAGTAAACCTTCTTCTGACAAATCTTTAAAAAGTTTTTTTTTTTTTTTTTTTTTTGGGGGTTTTCCCTCAAAAACCCCCCCCCCCCCCCCCCCCACCACACACACACATATATACACACACAACCTAATATATATATTGTATTAACAACCTGTAACGATCCTATAGCATAAAGAAATGTCCAAACATGTCCATGGTGATTTTTATTTGAGCACTGCCTTACAAGGAAACATATGACTGTGTAAGAGAGAACTTAAAGGGAAAGCTAACTGTAAACCGCTCTGAATAAATCTTTCTCACAAAAATTCCAACTTTAAATTCTATTGTCAGCCCCTGTTTGCACCTTCTCCTCTCCAAACCTCTGGCTGCTCATGCTGAATGAGAAGCCCTGTTCCTGTGAACACAGCAGGAGCCACCTGCCTCCATAGCTTCCACCAAGTCAGTTTTTTGCAATACTCCTCAGTGAGCTCAGCTCTCCCGGAGGCTATCTAGCTTTCAGATCCTCTCCTTCCTGGTTCTACAACACCAAAATGACCTTCTGACTCCACTAAGGACAGCACAGGTAACTCCTGCTTTTCCTGGGTAGAACTGGAAAGTTCAGAAATTAAAAAAAATTTTAAAAAGCAGATCATGCTCCTCTCTCCTACTTTACCTCCAGTAACAGTTCCTCCTCATGCATTTTTCTCCCATCTGTGCTCATGACATTTATGCTGCAGTTTAATTTCTCTCAGTCAGACAGAGCAATTATCTTAACACACCTATCATATTTCAAAATGGGAATTTTTATCCATGACAGAAAAAAAAGGTTAAGCAGAAGCAGTAAGACTCTTCACTTTCATGATGATAATCATGCAGTGCATGAAACTTCACATTTGACTGATAATTCAAATAAACATTTGCTATTAATTTTTCACCTAAAAAAACACTTTGACATCCACCTGGAAAAAGCAAGGAAGATAAATCTCTGTTATCTACAGTGCCGTTGAACAGGACACGCAGACTGACAGTTTTATTAATTTGATCCTGATATAATTGCAGGAAATATCACAATAGAAAATCTCTGGATCTGCAGTAACAACATATGTAGTCTTATGAAGTAACTTCTGAGTAGCAGATTTAATATCTTCACAGTCTTGCAATTGCAATCAATTCATCAACCTTTAAGCAATTTCATGTGCAGGCATAATAAATCCCAAAGACAAGATACTCGCTGAAAATAACCTAAAGAGTGTCACCAAGGACATATGGAGATGAATATTGTGTTTTCCCAAAAATCAACAAGGACAGTTTGTTATAGTTTGACTGCAAAAACATTGATTTAGCGTAAACTTATTAATTACTTTGAAGGCATCTTCACCTAATTGTATGAAATTATGCCGACCAAAATCAAGCTTCCAGATTAGATCAATAAATTACATTCCAACATGTTGTCATGAGCAAAAGAATTTTATAGATGAACATCCTCTAGAATGGGGGTGGGAGGGTGTTATACAAACAAGCTGTCAAAATGAAAGTTGTCAGAAAAGCTTCAAATAGTTTTATTGTGTCTGTCATTGTCAATTAAATGCACAAATACATTAATTTGTGTGTCTCAGTTAAAATTCTCATCCCTATTGGTTCAAATATTTCGTGACATTTCAAGTTAACTGTATTTAATTGAACTTTATTGATCTCGCAGAAGGAAAAAAAAAAAAAAAAATCACCCAATATGGTACCTCAAAAGAAAAGAAAAAGTAACAATACAAATCACCAAAAGGCCACACCAAACTGTGGGACTATGATAACAGGTAATTTGATAAAAAGGCAGCTTTCATCCCAGTTAAGATCTTAGACCAGGTGAAGAGACCCCAGAGCCCAAACACTGATGGTGGTTAAGATGGACCGAGCCGCACCGAAGAGCCAGGTAGAAAACAGGCAGAAGAGGGCAAGCGCCATGACATGCTGATCGAAGAGCCAGGAGGAGAACAGGGTGAAGGCGGGCCGGCAAATGTGGAAAAACAAAACTTCAATGAATTTAAAGGCTGGGATTTGATTGTGATTGGCTGTGAAAAGAATTAGCGGTTTAGCTATTGGCTCAGAGTGGAGACCAATTGGTGACGTAAGGAGTGGTGATTAGGCACCCAGCTGCATGTGATGAGGTAAATCTTCCGTATTGAAATTGTGCCAAAGCTTCACTAGCGGAAAAATAAATGCAGGGAGGCAGATTGAGATGGTTTGGACAAGTTGAGAGGAGCAACAGTGATGATGTTGGTAAAAATATGCTGAGGTTGGAGCTACCAGGAAATAGAAGGAAGACCAAAGAGAAGCTTTATGATATTGTCAAGATTAATGCAAACAAGGAGGATGCAGAGACTGGTTTAGGTGAAGGCAGAAGTTTTGATAGGGCGTCCTCTAAAGGGGGCAGCAGAAAGGCAAAGAAGACACTTCTTGAAGATGAAGGGTGATGGGAAATATGAAAAAAAAAATAGATACAAAAGACATGAGGTCTTCAGGATCGCAAGTACTACAGCATTAAAGCAGACTCGGCCCTTTAGTTTACTGCATAAATGTCCCCATTTTGACTCAGAACTTCAGTAAAGCAACATGTGCTGTCATTCAAAGCTACAAACTACACCACAAGTCATAACACAACTCTTTAAGACCAGACAACTCTATGCTCATTAAAGATAGACTCAGCTGAGGTAGGAAACTCAAAAGTGTAGAGTGACAAATCAGAAATTAAAACTAATTTTGAAGTGTTGGATGTAATGACCACCATGCTCAAGAGGAGAAGAACCATCTGGCTTGTTATTAGCGCACAGACCAGTAGAAAACATCTGTGAAGTCATGAGGTTTATTGGTGTGAATATTGTCAACAACTTCTGCAGTGGATTGCTCAGAAACATCTACATGATACTGATTTTAGGAAAAAAGCTATTTAAAAAAAAAGACAAGACAAGCTAATTTTATAGCATATCGATAAAGCACAATTTACTTTGTGAATATTGTTGTAGGTGGTGCACTGACTTGCTAAGACTACTGCATTTTTTTTTTTTTTTATCAAGGTTGCCTTTAATTTTTCTGATCATTGAAAAGGAAAATCATTGCTCTTAAGAGCAATTTTGTCCCCACAGCTGTTGAACTCATAACACCAGTTATACCATGGTCCAGGTGAATACTCTATTCTAATTGGCTGCTGGGTGTGGATTAAAAAGTGATAATTCACAGTGATAATGTGCACCTAAAAAATTAATTCTGGTCACATAGCCCAAATGTTCCATATCACTGCACAGGCTCCTTTTAAATAAAGGTTTTCTTCATCTTCTGGACAAAAACAAGCGGTAAGAGGTGAACTTTCTCTTTGAACTGATGCTTTATTGAGCCTATCATGACAATCAGCTTATATATCGCTTTCCTTTGCTGTCACAGTCAAGGTCGGTGCCGGCTCAGCAGCGCAATGTCATGTTACCGTGACAACGCGCCCCACCACATGGCATAAAACAGTCTGCTTTTTGTGAAAAAGTTATCTTAATCGAAAAAATGACAAAAATGAATACTAAAAAACAATAGAATATTTATTTCTCTTAAAAATGATAACGGTATAAGCGGGATAATGCCCTTTGAAGTGTGCATTATCAGAAATTAACGCACTTCGCGTCAGATGTTTCAGGCTTCCATTTTATTACTTTTTTATTTATTGTGGTTTAATGTTTGCACCATGGACCGCAACAACATTCTAACGTTAAAACTTCACTTCCATGGCAGAAATTGATTATATAGCATCAACCAATGCATTTAAAAAGTGGATGACAGTGAGATAGTGGTGGTAGATAAAATGAGAGAAAACATGACACAAACGGGTGTAATTGTATAACCGAGATCTGTTAGTCTGTTTTTGAATGAATATGTGATGCAGTTGACACAATTAGAGCTACTACAAATACAGAAGGAAAACATTTCCAAATACTGAGCAGATAATGTGAGGACACATTGAATTAGAGGATATCTAACTTCGACAAGTAGTACTAGTAGTGGTAGTTGTAGTTTTTCTGGTTAGCTGAAGCAGCAGAAGAGATCATTGAAAGTCCAAGGTGTTACTGTTTCATAAAAGCCAAGATTTACAATTCATAGAGGACTTTACATCAGGATCATTCTACATAAATTCTACAATTCTGCATTAATATTTTTCTCAGACTTAATAAAACTCTACCACAGGGACACGTTTGCTCAAAGAGAATCGACAGGAATAGGCAGAAATCCACAGGTAGATTCCAACTAAAGTCCTGTCTACCAGCATCTCCAAACCACACTTTATTGTGGCATTTTGTTTGACGCCTTCTCTGTTCTCTGCTTTAAGTACCACACACCACTTGACAGCATTGCAAATTATATGTCGATGAGGGCTCAGTGTCCCTGTCAGCTCCCTGTTGGTTTTAAAGTGTGAAATGAACAGTCTGCCTAGGTGTGGTAGCTACCATAACAGCCTGAGGCCCCAACCTCATACCCTTTTCCTTCATGTTAATTCTTTTGCAGTGGCACGCTTGAATGGACGGACACCAAGCTCGTTGAATTGACGTGAAAAGCCACCTACCAGAAATACTGTCACCTC
>BSAI01000104.1:26109975-26120123 GCA_036245035.1 Adrianichthys oophorus
GGGGGGGAGGGGATGATGAAGAGGATGGGCATGAGGGGAAAATGGTAGGTGCAACACAAACCCGAAGGATATTTTACCTCATGCATAGAAAGCTGTTTCCCCCACTCCGACAACGTCTCCCTCTGGGATTCTAGCACCAACTCTCTGAATGCAAAACAGCCTCACTCTCTTTTTCCCCCACTTTCTGTCGATCTCGTACGCTGTCTGAGCAAATGGGGGATGAATCTGCGGAAACTTTATGGCACAGGATGAAAGCTAAGAAGCTGCGTCTCATGGAATTTGCCACCGTCCCTATCATCCAGATGATCCTAAATTCCAATTACCCTCCTCAGCTCTGCAGGGATCGGCCTGTCACTCACGCTGCAGCTCGTGTGTGTCGGGCATTTAGGACTTTTTTTTTTTCTGCTGGATCAATCAAAAGTTACCATATTGTAGTGTTGGACAGCAGGGGCATTGCTACCAACACTTTTGAAGGATCTCAAATTATTAATTTTCATCAATAAAAAGACTAAATGTTTTGGTAATGCCTGGTAAGTTGTCCTAACACACAGGGCAATCATTACCAGCAGAAACCCAGGCAGTATCAGCTTGGAAAATTAAAATCCTTAATATTTAGAAATCTTCACATAGACTCAAAACTTCAAATTCGTGCAGGTGATGGTTTTTTTTTAGGGCATTTACAAATTTGATTAATTCTACCTTGAAGGTATTTTTCAAAATGTGTTTTTATTCCAACTCTACTAATAAATGTTGCATTTCCATTAAAGTTTCTTCTTGTTTCTTTTCTTTCTTTTTTTTTTTTTTTTTTAAATAAAATCCACTCGGTAGGTCAGCCCTTATTTAACAAGCTTATCTGGAGCGGTAAAGGTTACAGCTCGGAATGTCAGCCTCAGGCTAATTACTATATCTGACCTGTGAATCCTCATACAGTAAATTTGGAGTACTGAAATGTGGCTTCATTATATACATATTTATAGTTTTGTTTTCTTTTTTTCCTTTCAGACTGGACTTCACAGTAGTTTTATTTTAACATTCACACAGTGTAAAGTGGAAATCTGCTTCTCAATAACTTATATATTTAGTTCAAGTGACAAAAATCAGCTTTTCTACACTTAAACTTTGGTAGGATGTGAGACACCACTTCTATCGCCTTTATCCATGACAGTTTTTCCACATTGGTGCTCATATTTACTGTCTTTTGTCAGTTTGCTTTTAAAAAGGCCAATTCATGATCACAAAATAAACACCAAGCAGCCAAGCAGTCAGTAAACTGAGGTACAGTTCTATTCTTTTCAGTCAGGTTACAGGGTGACTTACTGGCAAAAGGACTCCAAGCGAACGCTGCCCTTGGAACTGACTTTGTATTGTATTTTTTTTTTTATTATAACTAAAACGCTGCAGTCTCTAACTTTTAATTTATCTTAAAGGACTATAGGATATATATATATATATATATATATAGACACTTTGTAATACCTGCAGCCTAAAAAACAGCTATAAGCCTATATTCAAAGGCTTTTTCTACATCCTGTGATGTAAATGTTATAGAAAATAAAAAATAAAAGCCACAGCAGTCACATTTCGTTATGTGAGCTTATGTTCGACTGGCCTGCATTATCGGTCTCTTATCTTTCTTTCAACCACTTTTGATGCTTCAAACAGCCCTGCCCTATCGGTCATTCTTGTGTGCAGATGCTACCCAAATCCCTCTATGTATTGCCATTTCGTCTGTATAGCCAGCCAGCTTATCTGCCACTGATGGAATCGTTAAAAAGCAGATATGAGCAGAATCTAGGAGGACCAGCCTTTGTCAACTCACACATTTCAATCAGATGAGAGCATGATGATAAGAATCTGAGCAACGCCTGCAGGTCGTGTCCTTTTATGCATAACAATCTCTGGCTGTGTGGCTGAAGGAAAAACACTTTTGAGGCAGAATAGAAGGGGTTTCTGAAAAGAGTTGTGATAAATATGTATAAGGCGTGTGCTTCTCTTTGGCAAACCTGAATGATCAATATTGCACAGCATTCTCTTTCAAACAGACAAATCAAGGTCTTGTTTGCGATGTCTGGAGCTATTTACAGGCTTATTTGTGTGTGAGTGCGTGTGTGAGTGTGTGCTTACACGCTGATTTGAGGTCAACAAAGACACATCAAAGCTCAGATCGGAAATCTCAACTCAATTGGACAAAGTTGACAGAAATTCATTTAACAACACTAATGTTGATTTCTTTTTTTTAAACAGAGTATTTTGTTTTTAAAACAGCTCCACCAGTATTCCTTGAAAATAATGTTTGCAGCAGAACTTAATTTGGTAAGAAACCAAATACCACATTTTCCACACTATAAGTCACACTTTAAAGCCTAGTTTTTTTTAAAAGATGACCGTATGAATTTTGATTGATTGATTGATATGGTTTTATTCAAGCAATAATTTTGGACATTACAAGACAAAAAACAATTGCATAGCTTTCTCAAACTCATTGCAGGGATAATGAGATAAATTGATTAAAAGAAAGAAAAAAAAACAAACAGACTTAATTAATTCACATTTAATTCACTAAATATAGTGATTTTTAACTAAAGTTATTAACTAAATTTGAGTGCATATTAATGATTGATTAATCTCTGATTAATAATTAATACTCATTGATTATAACCAGAATAAAATTTCATATCAATCCAAAAATCATCCCTTCACATTGTAGATCAAGTAACAATAGAGCGTTTATTGATTATCCTCTGAAACAATTCTAACATATTTTCAAGAAACATGAATTATTCACACTTTAGGTACAAACATTTTAGTAATCAATATTGCACATTACACAGTGCAACTGTCAGGCCTTAAACCTCCATTTCCCCCTCCGACCACCAGAGGGACCCCTCTCCAGAGTATTGACATTCTCCTGAGCACCTTCCTCACTACAGCTCTCATCAGCCTTTGTTCCCTGCTCCCTGGTCCCACCAGCTGTTCTACATCACCACAAACAGTATTCAGTTTGGCACTGAGCAGAGCTTAGTACCAAGTCTTGTTTGTTTTCGCTTACAGGCTGGGTGTTTCTACTGCTGTCTCTCCATTAATCCTGGTACTTACTTGCCTGTCTTGACTCTGTCCTGCCTCTCTCCGTGTTCATCATCTTTAGTCATGGACCATCATGCTATCACTACCATGTAGTTGTGTTTTTTTCTTTTTTTGTCTCTTCAATTCAGATCTGCAACCTTCCAGCTTTCAGAGTTTTTGAATGTGCTTCTCCCAAAAAATATAATCATCATTTAGGAACCCCAATTTATATTCAATTCATATTTGATTTGTAAAGAAACTTGTTGAGTAAAACCTATTTTTATTGGACCATATGCATGCATGATATATGCATGAGTTTTATTTCTGACAACAAATGTAGGGATTGAAACAATTAACAAAGGAACTAGACAAAAAAAAAAATGAAAAAATTAAGATGTACTAACATTAAATTTTGCTTTGGTTTTGTTCTAATACTCTGTCCACAATTGTTTCTGTGAATGCTTATTACTTCATGAGTTAATGCTGGGCTTTTTACAATTCTGGCATTATAGTTTTAGTGCCTAATTATAACATATACTCTTACCAGCAGCTATTAGCAAAGCCTTCCCATTGGAACACTAATTATCAAGTAATAAAATACAGATTTAGAGAATTAACTTCAGCCTATTGGTCTGGCTCAAGAGTTGTTTATTTGGGCCCTTGGGGAAATGAATTGGCCACTTGTGAGCTTAAACAGGCTTTTTATTTTTGGAACTTACTGTTTCACCAGTATCAGGTAAAAGAGAAGAGTTGGAGTGGCTCCTTAGTGTAAATACTATCACGACTTTAAAAAAGGCAATTTATTGACTAATTGTTATTACCACTAATGTATTATAACCCATCAGTCAAAGGAGTATTAATGAAAAACTACCAAATCTCCTATCCTATAAAAATGAACGACACATAAAAAAAATTGTTACATTTTCTTTATGAATTACACAGCAAGAAACATGGGGAGTAATTGTGCCAAAATTCTGTCGGAGGTCGAACATTTGGAAACGGCTACTGTGACGTCTGATGTATGTCACCTTGCTTTTCTTTTCTCACTCAGGTAACGCTCAGAGATGTAAACCCATTTGCTGAACAACCCCAAACAAAGAGCAGGAACAACAGACGGCATTCATAGATCAATAGGGACAGTTTCGGTAAGGTGGGGCAGTTGGTATAATGAAAGTGATTAACATTAGCTTTTCCATTCAGTCGGCACTGAACACTTTCCTGGCACTTTAGTTCTGGAGAGAAGTTTGAAACATCTCTGGATGGTTTTCTTCTGACTTTCTTTGGAGAAGAATCCAGACTCAAATGCAAAATATGCCAAACAATAATGACAAAGCTGATTAGTTGTACTAGACCACCTGTCAAACATTGACTTTTGCCCTGAGTAAATGCAGTGGAACCGAGTAAACACCAATGCTTTTAGGCTGAGTTCAGAAAAAATCTTGGTATGTTTTCTTTTTGCTCATCAACTTTTCAAGATTTTACAAGATAACTACATGTAAGTTACATCCACAGGTGTCTTATGCTCGCTGATACCTGACGACACAACTTTTTTAAAATTTTAAATAGTATGATTCTCAAAGAAGACAAATTCACCTTCAGCCATCGTGTTATGTGCAAAGTCTTCATAACACAAGGCCTTTTCTGTGAAATAGAACCAACTGAAGAGGCTATAATGTCATTGCGACATGGAGTCAACAGGTTCCTTCCACTTCTATTACAGCTGAGTTACATCAGCCTGGATAAAGTGGGAGTAATGGAAACTGACAGAAACTGTAGTTTTCACTAATGTATAGTTTATACGGAAAATTTCAAAAAAATGCTCTTAATTTTAATCTGAACCCCATTCAGTTTCACCTGAACTCAGACTAACCAACATTTTGTTTTAAAAGTAGCAAGTTAAACTAAAACTAGTCAGTGCCGCTAAACCTTTAAGCCTTTTTAGTCATTCAAGTAGTTATTTAGCACTGACACCTCATACATCAAGACTTGGCCACATTTTTTCTTCCAGGGGGCCATATTGACTCAGCAGAAGCAATCGAAGGGCCACACATTAAACTGAACCACAACAACCAACAAGGTGCTGCATTGTGATAAACTACATTAATTTAGAATAGGCAGTTTGTTGTAGCGTATTCCTGGGGTAAATTGAAAACATTAATTACGTAATCACAATGGATGAAGTTTAGAGGTTTAAATTAATGGATGTCGTCTGATTGTTTTTAATGCAACCATTTATTCTGAAAATGTTGGGACAATGTTAAATAACAAGAAAAAACATGATGAAAAAATGATTTCTCTTTTACAATTCAACAAACCATAATCTTACTAATGATAACAAGGTTATAAAGATGTTAAAGAGTAAATCTTACATTTAACTACTCTCACATGAACTCTATATTGGCAAAAAAAATGACAAAGGAAATATTATCATTAAGAAACCTGTGAAGATATATTCCCTAACTTTCAGGTTAATTTCCAAAAGGGATAATGACAATTTTAAACATTAAAATAGACATATTGGACTTGTAGAGTTTTACACAAGGACCTTAAAAAACAAATTATGGTTTTAAAAGAAATTGTATGTATTTTGTGCTTGTTTTAAAACTTTGGCAAAGTGCAACTTTTACATTATTTCAAAAACACAAATAAATAAATAACATGAAGTTCTTCTTTTGTCTCAAATGTAAAGCTCTGGGCTTTTTATTGGTTCCCTGACATTACCACCAAAAAGGCACAGCTGTCTCCTGAGATATTCCACACATGACATTTATCCAGGGGAGGGCAGTGACAGATGCTTCAAAGCAGCTTTGTGGTACAGCCAAGCAAAACCCATCATCACACCAGATAAGACAGGAGACAATATTTTTAACCTGTGAGCCATTGCTGTTTAAAAAAAAAAAGCACTAAACCAGCACTTGCATGTTTTGCCTGCAGCCAGCAGAAAGGAACAGAGGTGAGTAGGAACTATGCATGCAATCATTCACATTTACTTCAGTAACTTTTGGCATCGTGTGTACCACTCCGGACAGTGTTGCTGCCACATATTTTCTAATAATTCCTTAATTAAATCCTAAGTGAAAAAGAGAGGCTTCTTATGCTACGTACACACGAAGAAAGGGATATGCATTCAGGAACGGGCCTTCTTGAACATGATTTCAGCATTCAGTGTTCACACTGGACTGTCCCTACCTGAACTAACACATGTACTCGCAATACAAAAAGACTTGGTGTGAAACATCAAAGCAGTGCAAATCTCGTGAAATGGTTTCTGGCTTTTTCATTATGAGCTCTACTTCAATTCATAGTATGAAAGACTTGGTGGCATATAATTCTGGCCAGTACAAATCAAAATGATTATTTCTACTTTATGATCCATTTTCAAATGGAAGGCTAAGTACAAACTGTTTGAAAATTCTGTTTTAAAAACAAAGTTCTGAGTCCCTGATTGTTCAAAGTTCAACTGGTTTAACTTTTGAACCTTTTGTCCACAGAGCCCAAAACTGCAAACTAAACTAAAAACTTGCGCAGTGAACGCAAGAATTTTGAACGCACATTCACCCACGTTTACAGAGACTATTCATTGAACGTGGTCGTTTGTGCGTTTTCCGAGCCCAGCAAGCATTGCGCAGCTACAATGGGCTTTGAATATCATGATCATGATCACCTGTACTTGTAGTTCAGCTTTGACTATGCTACCATAATGAATGCAATAATATTTAGAAACGTCATATCTGTTGTTTTGTATTATTTGCCACTCACCAATAACGTACAGTGTGTGATGGGATATTAGAAAGGGTGTTGTAATGACAATTTGTGTTTGAAATTATACAATACCACTGAGAAATCCCTAATTTGTTCAGCATTCATTTGTTCTACACAACAGTAAAAACCTTACTATGACCTGCTACTATGAAGATTAAGATGACAGTAACAGCTGAGCTATTTTAACCCTTGTATGGTGTTCAGGTCTGTGGGACCCGTTTTCAGTTTTTCTATCCGTAGAAAAATGAAACAATACATTTTTTACACAACCTGAAATGCATTAGCTTTGGCTCATTTTCTGTGAAGAGCATAAATCAAAACACATTTTCATTGACTGCATACTGTACACCCACCCCACACATATATATTACATACAGCAAAAATACAAACACCACACAAGGGTTAAAGTGAGCAGTAAGCTCAAGGGATCTTTTTTCCTGAAACTTAACATCACAGGTCATATTGGGACATGATCTTCCAGTGTAAAGTAGTGTCTGTATCAGAAGCTCCACGAGATCTCTACTAAAACACATTTCAGGTCTTCATGCATTCATATACTAAAAGATAAATGAGAAACAAAAAAGTACATGTTCCTTTAAACCTCTGCAGCTGAAAACATCGGATTTACATAACATTAAATCTGAAAGCGCTTCAAAGGCTCTTCAAGGTTGAACTACTAAAAAAAAAAAAAAATGAAAATAAAGGATGACAATGGTTTCTATGGTGCTTCTATGAAAGCTTGGTTGGTTTCCATTTTGGCCAGATATAACATCATCAAGTACATTTTGAAAAATGGGAAAACTTCCACTCTGCATGTCTTGCTTATTGTGGTTTTTTTTTTAGCTGTAGTCCTTAAACAGCCTTGCACTAGATCCAAACTCAAGTAAAATGTATTTTGTCGCTGCTTGTTTGATTTAATTGCTTTAATCTTGTCATTAAAGAAACTTATGAGAATGCTGGTTTTCCCACACAATGCTGGCCACGAGGAGCCCTAAACTAGGTTCTCATTGTGCCGGTCCCAAGCCCGCACAAACACAGTGGGTTGTGTCAGAATGGCATCTGATGAAACATCTTTGCCAAACCAAATATGCAAATCAGACCCATGACATCCATATTGGATCTGGCCCTGGTTAACAACGACAACCATCAGTGCTGTTCACCGACAGGGTGCCTGTGGAAATTGGACAACTGTTGGTCAAAGGAGCTGGAAACAGAGGTGATGGGCAGGTTTGGTATCCGTGAGAGGAATGTAGAAGGATGGATGATGGTTGATTTTGCAAAAAAATATGGAAACGGCTATAGTTGATATGTTCTTTGAGGAGAAGCAGGAACATAGGGTGACCTACTGTACATAAGAGTGGAGGTAGAACCACACAGATAGTGTTGAAGTTCTCTTTGAAAGTGACCAGGATGGATAGGATCATACATGAGTACGTCAGAGGGACAGTACATGTTAAATGTTTTGGAGATAAAGTCAAAGAGGCCAGACTGAGATGGTTTAATATATCCAGAGGAGAGACAGTGAATATATTGGTAGAATGATGCTGAATCCAAAGCTGTCAGACAACAGGTCTAGAGGAAGACCAAAGATGAGGTTTATGGATGCAGTGAGTAGAGAAAAGAAGAAAGTTGATGTTAGGGTAGAGGGTGCAGGAGACAGGGTTAGATAGAGAATGGTGGTTCGCTGTGGCGACCCCTGAAGGGAAGAGCGGAAAGCAAAAGAAGAAGATAAGAATGTTGGTTTAGACTTGGCCTTATTTGAGTAAATTCTATTGAATGTAACAAAAGATTTCTTGGTCAAATGCAGTTACTTCATACCAGTCATGCCTTTTTTGTAGTGGTGTTTTTTTTTTTTTTTTCAACAAATATAGTATTGCCTAAAGGCCTAAATATCACAAATATCATCTGGCAAGCCAATTCTTTCAGCCTTTGTGTTCTTATTAATTCATTTGGACATGAATTTCTCCATTTCTTTTAAAAGTATGAAACTAGTAAGCAAATGTACATTTTTACACATAGAGTTGCGCTATAAACAAGATTTTTGTTTCTTATTAATGCAAGTAATGTGTATATCTTTTAAAAATCATATATTTTTAAATGAAACAGTCCTTGGAGATCATTCACAGACAGTTACACTTATAATTTACAACTAATGGTGTTTTCACTTACGATGGCACTCCCTGGTTAGACTTGTGTGGTACTAAAACATTCACAGATCGAAAGTGTCTCCTTTGTAATCTTTGTTCCCTGCAGAGAAGAAACTCAGGAAGCCTTGGGATTCCGCCTGTTTTTGGTTTTCATCAATCTCTTTGCAGCTCAGAAACATTTTCTAGTTCACCAAGGAAACATTCTCCCCTATTTTTGCACATTTATGTCCTCACTGACATTGGTCCACGCTACAAGTAAAGCTGCACACTTTGAATACCTGCATATTATGCATTTGTGAATCTGGAAATGTGACCGTGGTTAAAATGAAATAACAACTAGAACATTTAGGAAGCTAAATGGAAATAATGGCCTTCGTATAAAGGAGAGATACTTTCAGTCATCATGTGCTCCTATTCTTCCAAAGTTTTCCATTTTCTTGTGTGTTCTTATTAATGTGCTGTTTGTATTCATGTTTTCCCAAAAAGCACTTGAAGCAGAAAAGAAAGTGCCTTCCATGGTCATGAAAAACTTAACTGAAAATGAAGTTCTTCAAAAAGAAATAAACGCCTCAATGTTTTGTTCATTTTAATGAGAACGTATTCAAACATTATATCTTTGTATCATTGTGTCAAATGGTATCATTGTATCAACATTCCCTTACATGAACATTAGACAAAGACTATTATGTGAGAAGCTCAAAGAAGTGACATTCTTTTCCGCTGGACGGAAAAATAGAAGAAAAAAATAAAGTAAAAACACTAATAGAAAATTAGGCTAATGGAAGCAACAGAAACATTTCCAATAACCCCCCCACTGTGGGGTTATGAACCCAGATTTTGTTGTTGGTTGTACCTTACCCGTTTTTTTCCTCCGCCCAGAACCCACTGGTTCTGGGTTACTCCTGGCTTATGGCGCACAACCCAGTCATCGACTGGCCCTCCAGTCGGGTCTGCGGCTGGAGTGAGAGATGTCACACCACCTGTCTGCGCTCAGCTCGGCCTCCTGGGGAAGACCCCGCTGTCCCAGTAGGGCGGCCGTCCTCACCTGACCTATTCGGGGTACCGCCGGAATACCACGACCTAGCTGAGGTGTTCTCCAAATCACGAGCTCTCTCCTTACCGCCTTACAGGCCATATGACTGCGCTATTGAACTCCAACCTGGCGCTACCTTGCCT
>BSAI01000104.1:26125123-26188983 GCA_036245035.1 Adrianichthys oophorus
CCCTTAATAGCTTGTTGAAGTAAAAACTCCCCTACAATACTTACTGTGTTGATAGCTATGTGAATAACATCTGTTTGCCAGAATGGAACCAAACAGATAATGGCACCCTTTGGGAAGAAAAAAAAAATAGAGGTTTTGACAAGTCTTTTGAGTGTATATGGTTATTAGAAGTTCATTCATTCATTCATTTTCCAAACCGCTTTATCCCTTTTGGGGTCACGGGATTATTAGAAGTTTTTGAGTATTATTCTTATTTTATTGATTGTGATACTCTTTTTTTTTTTAATGACTGAATGATCCACTGAGCAGAGCAATTCTGGATCTGTCTGTCTATTTGCATGTCTATTCCTTCCTTCCATCCATCCATTCATCCGTTTGTTGGTCTAATGAGACTATAAGTTGTAACAGAGAACAAAAAGCAAAACAAATATGGAATTGACAGTCATAGATACCACACAAATAACATGTATTGTTCAAATTCTTAGTATTTGACTAGCCAATGACAGTTTCAGTTTCACCGATTGCCAATGCCTCTCTTTTTGGTTTCTGGAAACAGACAGCAACAAAGACATTTGTTTTTTGGGGTGTTTTTTGCTTGTTTAACATTGTACAAACACAAAGGTTAGACTACAACCAATTGAAATTTTGAGACATTATGGAGTATGTCTTCTTATTTGTAAAAAATAAATACATAAATAATGTTGCTCAACAAGATTGTTGTTCAGGGAGAGAAAACTTGAGTACTGAGTGTTTTACCAGGGTAACAGCTCATCGTGAGTCATGATTTCAGGTTTGTGGTCGTCACAGCTAATGAAAAAAAAAAAATGCCAGAAAGAAATGTGACAAAGTAGGAGGCTCCCTGACTTTCTCCTTTTAATTGAAGTTTAACTTCAGTTTTTTGATACAAGTGACTCTCAAAATGATTTGCAAATAAAATAGGTACAAATGCTGAATAATAGTAAAGAAAAAAAATAATGCACCATCAGGTAAGATAAAAATCAAGGTTATAAAGAGGACTATTTTTTGTGTGTGTTACGTTCTTTTGTGATCAGTTTCTCTGCACAAAAAAAACTGTGTGGAGACAGAAGATAAAGCCAATATCCTTATGCCATGTGGTTCCTACCCCATACTACAGGCTGGCATTAATCTCTATGACATAATAACTACGGAACAAATCAGACATAAGTCGCTTTGAACTGACGCTAAGTTACATTAGGAAATAATATTTGTAAGACGCAGCGGGAAGGTTTTATGAGTTGACATTCAGTTTGAGTTTAGGAACAGTAATCCTTGCACTCGGGGAAAAGTAGAATGAGTGGGAATATTTCAGGAGAAATACAGGCTGCCAACAAGACACTATTTCCCTGGAGGTGAAGTGTGGAGCTCCAGCAGTTCACTGAGACTAAAGAATGACGGCTGCCCCACAAGCTGCCAGTCAGTGTGCACATCAACTGAGGGAACAAAGAGATTCAGACTACACCTGAGCTGTTCTCACTCTGTGTATTTGAAGGGCAGGAATCCATCCATCCATCCATTTTCCAAACGCGCTGTTCGGGGGTCACAGGGTTGCTGGAACCTACCCAGTTACTGAAGGAAAAAGGCGGGGTACACCCTGCACAGTATGTCAGTCCATTTTAGGGCCACAAAGAGACAAACAGCCCCCCTATGGGGCAATTTAGATTCACCAATTGACCTACATGTTTGCATGGTTGTAGGAGGAAACCGAAGAGCCCGGAGAAAACCAACACATGCATGGGGGAAAAATGCAGTCTCCACAAAGGAAAGACTCAGCTGGGATTGAAACCATAGCCTTTTTTCGGTGAGGCTAACCACTACACCACTATGCAGCCGGAATCATGTGAGCACTTTTGGTTTTATAACTAATCTAGCGTCACCTTACTTGAGTTTTCACAAATGATCACCACAGTTTTATTGTTCTCATCACTTCTACAGCTGTTTTACATCCTCATTGCTTGGGCATTTGCTTCCCTCTCGACCTGTATCTCTATTTTTCTTCTGCACAGAGGAGGAAATGCACGACTGCTTCAATGCCTGTCTTGACAAAGATTTTGACGTGCCCTTCTATCCCTGCTGTTTCACCTATAAAGTCCTACCCCAGGAAATTCATATCTTTAGCCTTTCTATAGATTCTCCTGTATTATTAGATGGGGGTTCCGAAAGCTTCCAGTGGAAAACAATGAGATTCCTTTCCTTTGACACCGTTCAGAGCAATAAAGCAGACACCTATGAAGACTGGTTTTAAGGAAATCACACTTCTAAACGAAGTCGTTAAATACCCAATCCAATAGATGTTGTGTTTTTAACATATTCTGGTAGCATTTTTCTCACAATGGAGGTCATGAATAATTCGATTTTAGCATAAAATGTGTTTCTGTGTATTTCTTAATTAAAATCTTTGTGAATCAGGAGCCAAAAAAAAAAAATGCAGTTGGAAAAAGCTTTAGCTGTGATGTAGGTGAAATCAGCGACCCACATGCTGTCTGCTCGGCTCCATGTTGATGCATACACTGTTTTTATTTTGGCTAAAACGGCATCATCATAATTAAAAGATCACTGGGAATGCTTTTACAATAGATCCAAATCTGATTAAAGTGGGACTTTACACTGGTGTAGATAAATGTGAATTTGTTATTTTTTTTACCCATAAATATTTATCTTTTATTTACAAAAGAAACATGTTCCTAAAACCAAAATTTTTAAGCTTTTTAGATTGTGGATGGTAAAGAAAAACTCAGGAACAGAGGAGGTTCTTTTTCAAACTTTTAAACATCTCTTCTGCTTTGTGGCATTGTTTGACCTCAAAAGAAAAAAGCTCCTTCTCTGGCGTGCAACAGCGAATGGGATTATCATATTTCCTAAAAAAAATTACCAACAGTCAAGTCAAGTTCTTCACTAATATCTGAACAACTGAAACACATACTTGGATAATAGCAGTGTGTAGTTTTTAATGTATCACAGTGTTGACTAGAATATTATCAGATTTCAAGTATGTAATATTCTACTCCCTTTTTTGATGTTTTTTTTTTTTTATCATTTATATATGGAGACTAGTCTGAATCTGTTCAGATGCATGAGAGGCTTGTGTGTGCATGCATGCATGTGTTTGAGTGCATGTGTGTAATGGCTGAAACAGCTTGCAGTAATGACCTTGTCTGCACTGTTTCCTTTGTACAGGTTATGATTTATTTGTAAAATTTTGTCAGTGAATTTTGTGTTGCTGTTTAATGAGCTGGGCTGCTCTTAACACAAAGCTTACAGATGTGTCCCTATTATCTGATGAGATGGCATTAGTCACAGCTTTCCTTTTCCTTGGTCTTTTAATTTTTGTTGCATTGACTGTGCTGATTTCTGTTCCACTTCAGTTTAATGTCTAATTCATAGTGTTTAAATGAGTTCTAATTCTGTTTCTTTTGTTCACTCCCGTCCCCAGCTTCATCTCCAGCTTTTTTGCAATTTGGGTTGTAAAAAAAAAAACAAAAACAGCTTCATGACATTTTTGTTTCTGGGAATTTAAGTGTGAGAATTGCACCTCAATTACTCTTTTTCTGGATGCTGGGAAAACAAGAAAATAGCAAATCAGTTTGTATGACCTTCGTGTGAACTCCTGGTACATTAAGTTTGTGCAGTACCTGTGTGCACTAGTACCTCTTCAATGTAGTCTTAAAAACAGAGTGTTTCCAATTTCCATATTCTCAAGCATTGAGATGGAAAACAGGTATTACAAACCTTTTGAAAATTGAGAATTATTTTAAAAGGAAAATGTAATCTATTAAATTAACACCGATTTGTAAATGTAAATTGCTTAATGTAGGGGCAAGAAATGAATTTGGATTCGGCCAAAGTATGGATTTCTTGTAGGGAAACACAGAGACAGAGCTTTGTAAGTTAATCAGTGTATCTAAATAATGTTGTTTTGGACTGTTGGAGGAAACCGGAGTCCCAGAGGAAAACCCATAGATGTATTAGTAGAACATTAAAATTCCACACAGAAAAAACTTGGTTGGTTTGAACCTGGACCTTCTAGCTATGAAAGCGAAGTGCTAACCGCTGTATCACTGTGTAGTAATGTGAAGATTTCATATGACAAAACAATACAAACGCCTCAGTTCAGATTTTTTATTATGTCTATGAATCATTTTTTTAAAAGGTGGATGACATTTTAGTCCAAAAAGTTTAACACTATAATCATATAACACAGACTGTGCTGTTCAATTCTGAAAATCTCCTGAATGCAAAATAAAAATAATGTTGATGAACTTAAGTAAATGTTTCACTTTTAACTTGTTCTGTAATCCTACAACAAATGATTGCACTTGAACTCTGGTCGCTGCTCTCAAAGTTAGACAAAACAGTTTGATAAAACATAATAGAATCCAAAAATAACTGCATTTGAGTGTAAAAGCTGACAGCATCAGTTGGCACCAAACGCTTGTTGCACATTTGCATTGTTTTCCTTGGTTTTTCTTTGGTAAACTTCACCGTTTACAGTGTGAAGAAGTGAGGAAATAAAATCTTGTGCAAAGACAGTAGATTCTGCAGACAATAAACTAGACTTTATTGAAGTTGATCTATTGTGGCAACAAAGAGAGGATTTTTTTGGATTGCAGTTATTTTTTTTCATAAAGAAGTGGCTTTTAGGCTTGCTGTTATTTGGTTTAAAATACAAAGGACTGAAAATCTTCTCTTTTTTCACAGGCAGTGCTCAGACAAAACACATTTTTAAATGTCAAACCTCTTTTTTTTTTTTCTTTCCGGTCATTGTAAGCAGCAGAGACAAAATGTAAAGAATATCTCTATGATTCAATCTCCAGGGAAAATCCTGGAATCTGCTATTTACTCTTTTTTTTTTACTATACAAGATAAGTAAAATGTAATTTTCCTGGGCCAATATGTGTGAAATTAAACACACGGAAATGTACAGCGTCACAGTCCTGGGATTTATCCTCACAATGTTTTACAATTTTGTTGCTAGTTTAGCTTTAGAAAGAAATGTCATAAATGAGTTCTGGACGTTTCATATCTGGATGATTTTGTGTTATGTGGAAGTAAATTGGTAGAGATATGGAGGAAGTGGATCTGTCCTGGCACCAGGCTGTCGTACAGTTGTGGTCAAAACAACATATATTCATTCATTCATTCATTTTCCAATCCGCTTTATCCCTTTCGGGGTCACGGGGTTGCCGGAGCCTAACCCGGCTACTCATGGGCGAAGGCAGGGAACACCCCTGGACTGGTCGCCAGTCTGTCGCAGGGGCAAAACAACATATAAATGAGCTTAAATGTGATTTTTTTTTCATATTCATGATGAGGTGTCAATGATAAACAAGTTAGAAACATTCTCAATCTCATCCAAGATTGGCCATGGAGTTTCATGGGAGCTTTTCAGACACCTGAGTGCGGCACAAACTGACCGATTTGCATACCAAATTCTCCAGCTTTCCAATCTGGTTTGAGCATTCGTCACATTCCTACATCTGTACTGCAAAGTTTTGCCTGAAGAAGTTGCAAAATACAACAAAACTACCATAAAATGTAACCACTCCAAGTGCTTTCATGGGCTCCATTTTCCGCACAAGGTGGTGAGGGAGCTCATGCCTCAGACCTTTCAGGGAAACGTTTCCAACAATGCTTTTCAGTTTACATGGCTAGTTCAACATCCTGAGCGTAACTAGTATCCAATTTTCAACTCTCAGACACTGAACACATCCTGTGGGTGGCTTAAAATGAGGAAATGGAAATTGCTTGGTCTTATAAAGTGAGTGGATGCAGGTAAAAGATGCATAAATGAAATATGGTGGAGGAAATCTCATTTTAAGGAAGTTAAACAACTATCTAAAAAATAAACAAAATACATTGCTGTACAGCCTAAACATTTATACCTCTGCTTGCAATTTTAAAAGAAGAAAACAAATGATAAAAAGCAAACATTCTGCTGGTTCTTTTGTTGATTAATTCTGTGCAATAACCTGTGATTATTCCCCCACTTTCCTCTGGGAAGCTAATGCTTTGGAATTGAACGCAGAGTTTTAGATTCATAATTTCCCATGAAAGAAGAAAAAGAGGTAATAATGTTGACTGTTTCCCTGATGGTGAATCAATTTGTGAATGTAATCAATTTTTGTGCTTCCTGATGCCCTTGTCTTAATAGCAGATTCAGAACCTATGAGTATCTGATGCATTTGTTTAGCAACCCTCCACCTGCACAGCAGCCGTGCTGGCCTTTGAAACCCATGTTTTTAACCATTTCATCTGGAAAATTTTCCAGGGTTCCCTTTGAAAAGAGGTTTTAAATCTCATTGAGAACACACACACACACACACATACATACACCCACAACCCCTGGTTAAATAAAGGTAATATAAAAAATAAATCAGAGCTGACACTGATGGTAATAACCCAACTCCTGAGCAATTCTGCTTACTGCACAGTCGAAAGTTTACAAAAAATATTGCTATTTTTTGAGAATATGTAACTCTTAATTAGATTTTTGTTAATAGCTTTGAACATGGCTGCTTGCATATACATGTAATGTCATTGTGTATCAAAGGGCATCATCTTAATTGATTTACATTTAATAATTTTACATTTTTGAAGTTTTTGGACCTAATTTACATTTTCCTAACCTTTTTTTTTTTTA
Source organism: Adrianichthys oophorus (assembly GCA_036245035.1). Classification (NCBI taxonomy): domain Eukaryota; kingdom Metazoa; phylum Chordata; class Actinopteri; order Beloniformes; family Adrianichthyidae; genus Adrianichthys; species Adrianichthys oophorus. The sequence continues at coordinate 26,131,782 of BSAI01000104.1, forward strand.
CGGCAAAAAAGGAAAAAGACATTTTCCGTATTGCCCATTAGGATTATTTTGTAATAACATATTTCCTGAACATTTTAAGTTTACAAATTGTATGCTTTGTTTTATTTCAGTTATTTTGTCAAAGCTTTTTTTGTATCAACAACATGAAGTTTATTCTGAGTGGTGCCCTAAAAATAAAGCCATTGTTATTTACATAATTCTCTTATGAATAAATCAAATAAAATATTTTTAAAAAGCAGCAATGATTTTATTAGGCCTTAGTCACATGCACCCAAATGGTGCTGCGGGTCTTTAGGTTGGCTGGGCCTATGGAAGGTGCGTGTAACCGGATCTTTAAGGGAGCATAGGTGTGTCTTTCAATCTCTTGTGGCTCGTACGGCCACCTGAAGGGAAGCCATAAAAATGGAATGCACTATTTTCATGCGTAAGTAGTAAGCTATCATTCAGAGACCTAATGTCGAACTCTAGTCATTACTGATGTATGTACATTGGCTGCTATACTGACCATGCACAAACGCTGCATGCAGATGCGTGCAGGTGATACGCGTGTGCCTGTAAGATGTACATACAAACTGCACTCTGATTGCCTATTTTCCTAACTTCTAACAGTCAGGCTGCAAGGACAAAGTGTGCAACGGGCACACAAGGAACACAGATGTAAACATTGAACAGCAATTGAACAGGTTTTGATGGGGTTGACAAAAAGAAAAATTCATACGACATACCTGCATCTCAACTATTTCACCCTTACTTACCCTTAGGTGTTGTTTAAGTATTGGCTGCAACCAGTTTCTTGCAGCATGCCTGGAGGAAAACAAATGTGCATGAACATTTTCTCTCTACAGGGTCAAAGAGCGGTCTACAACCTAGATATTTTGTTCGGGCCACCAGCGTGCCGCCCCGTACAATTTTTTTTTCCCCACAGACAGCACATATCCACTCGTAAGGACAGTTGTGACTAAGGCATTAAGCACAAAGCTGCCTGCATCTAATGACTTTATCTTCCCTTTAATTTGTTGAAAACAATTCAGCCAAAATGACTTTTTAAACATAATCCTAATCTATAGGTGGTGCCTAAAGTTCATTTGCTTTTTCCAAATCTGACTCTTTTCCAGAAGACCAGTTATGGTGCTTTCCCGACATGAATGAAGGCAGAAGCCTCAAAGAGCAGACTTTAGCTGTCAGAGTAAAGGTAAGAAAGGATTTTCATGAGCGGGATATTTCTGTCTGCATGAGTTTTAGTGTGTTTGAGTATGCAGGAGAGTGCAAAAGGGTGAAGACACAGGACGGGAGGGGAAAGTGAGAAGGAAATAGCAATTTGTACTTCTCCGCCCACAGCGCTGCCAGCTCTGTGATGTGGGGGTCAGAGTGTGACTAACCTACTAGCTCTGGCTGGGCTGCCCTTTCTGTCTCACTGCACCTGTTTCACCACATTAAACACTTTACATTCCAGCCCCACACTCTTCCTTACACACAGGAACAGTTTCACAAACACTCACAGCATTGCAGGGCTACTGTAAAATGAAGTAGGAATGAAGGTCGAGAATAATAAAGATGATGTATTGAGTAAAGGTTATTCTGTCGCAAAGATGCTAATTGTTCTGTCAACAGTATTCATTCGTCAGGACTCCCAAAGGGCAAGCATCTATTTTGTTTGTTCCAAGCAGATGGGTCTGCTAGTGCCACTTTTTTTTCCCCTGTGAGGACAAAGTCTTCGCCTGAAAGTTTCTGCATACTTTAAAGGACCTATATTATACTATTGTTAAGCCTTTTAGAGTAAACTATATTCATTCATTTTCCAATCCGCTTCATCCCTTTCGGGGTCACGGGGTTGCCAGAGCCTAACCCGGCTACTCATGGGCGAAGGCAGGGGACACCCCTGGACTGGTCGCCAGTCTGTCGCAGGGGCCACACCCATGCACACTCACATTCACACCTAGGGACAATTTAGAGTAACCAATTAACCTATGAAGCATGTTTTTGGACGGTGGGAGGAAGCCGGAGTACCCGGAGAAAACCCACGCATGCACGGGGAGAACATGCAAACTCCACACAGAAAGGTCCCCCAGCCAGGACTTGAACCGGGAATCTTCTTGCTGTGAGGCAGGAGCGCTAACCACTGCGCCACCGTGCAGCCAAACTATATTCATATATATGAAAATATATTATATTTGGCACACTAAAGAACACATTTACTATAAAAGAAAATATGAGTTCTTTTTGTGAGTTCTTTTCCTGAAGTAAGATGACTCGATCTCTGAGGCACCTACTTTCACTCCTTTTGGGTGCAGTCCATTTCATGATATCAACCTAGAGCCGGCCTCGGCAGCATGTTTGTGTTTCGCCCACAAAAAACAAACATCTGAAGTTTTGCAAATATGAATGTGCATATTGTGCTTACAAAATGAAAGTGTTTTGTCAATCACCGCAAGCTCCATAGAGAAAGCTTTTTCTTGTTTTCTATATTTTTCTTTTGCTGACTTTCAGCAACTGTACTTGTTTAACTGTAGTTAGTATTTCTTTACTGCTTCTTCTCTACTATTTTGTTCTCACAATTATGTATAACATCATTAACAAAATATTAAAACAGATTTTCTTTGTCTGAGATTATTAGAAATATATTTTTGTAGTCATTAAATTATCAAACCAACGTTGTAACAACAGAAATTCTTGATTCCTGGGGGAAAAAAAAATGACAACTCCATGGGTGAACAAATCTTTCCTGATAATCTGATGTCTTCGTCTCACACCATAGTTTGAATGTCGCTGGTTTGAACTTGGGTGAATCAAGCTCTATAAGAAAAAAATAGAAAAGGAAAAAAAAAAACAAAAAAACAAATGAAGTAATGTTTTTGGGGCTTCAACATTTGAGTTCAATCCCACCACCATCACACAAAAAAAAATAATAAAAAAAAAAGCATGAACAGTGCCTTGGCAACTGTTTTATTTTTTTTGTAGAACTTTGTCTATTGTAATTTTCATTTTTTCCTATGACTTTTTGTTTGAATTATTTTGACTTTTCATACCTCTGCACTTTAGTTCTATTTTGGTTGATACAAAGCATCCTACATTTGACTGAATGTAGTTAATTTCTTCTATGCAAATGGAGCCAATTTTCTGCTGACATTGTGATGGTTTCCGCATTTCATTAAAACCTTTTAAAATCTTCAGCCTAAAAATGCTTTTTTTTAAAATAAGACTTTATAAAGATTCCTGAGAGGAAGAAATACAGATAAATTAGAACATAATTAAAAACAAAAGTTTCTTAGTGTTAGTTCCTTCAAGTAGCAGTGCATAATTGACATACAACACATTTTCAAAAGTTCTATATTCAAGTAACACATGACTTCCTTTATTGTTAACAGACAAATATGTCAACGCTTCAAGCCCAAGTCTCCAGAGGAAAACCCCTTCACTCATTTGAAGTGGAAAAATTGTATACGAGTGTTGCATGTGCACTCTCTGAAAAAGCTTTCAGATGAATGGCAGTGAGACGAGGTTTGAGTTTTCAATCTGGCAGCAGCGTGTTCATATGCAGGGACGGAATAAATGCCTCTCAGTTGGAGCAGTAGGTTGGTCCTTTTGCCACAGGCTTGCTTTCAGTGAAAGAGACAACTCTGTCAGAGTGAGGCCAGTAATGAGGGGCACACAGCGACACAACTCACACTTACACTGTACAGTCTTAAGGTTAAATGATATGACAGTCTCTAACTAAGTCTTTTTTGCCTTAAAGGTCAGTTGAATATTTTATTGCCAGCCAGGATTGGCGGTGCATTGAAATGGTAATGGTAATACCACCACAGGACAGCCTCTGTGAGGGAGGTCCGCTGAAAGGTCAGTCAGTCTCCTAACTATCATCTAACATCCACACACTCACAAACAAATGGACTCACAACAAGCGAATGTGGCTTTCAGCTCAGAGGACATTAACACATGCAGTTTTGAACCTTTGTAACTGCCTGCATTTGTTTCCAGTTATTCCTCTGTAAGCTTCTGTTGTAATCTTTATTCTCAGCCTCTGTGCAGCATCTTTAGATCATGAACAATCGCCAGTCCTGCTTTCAGTTATAGACATGCAGTGAACATCACTCTGTCACTGCAGGAATGATGCAACCATAAGAGGTGCAGGTTGGGTTTATTAGTGCAGGAGGATTAAGTGGAGAGGCGTTTTCATCCCATCTGGAAGAGTTTGGTGGTAAGCGTAGCTAATGGTGAAACAGTAAAAACTCAAGTTCAAAAATACGCTTAATATTTTGTCCTCACCTGGACAAAATACACCTTAAAAACATTTGTTTTGCTTGTAGATTCAAATTAGTCACATTTCCAGAGTTTCAACATTGGAGTAAAATGATAATGAGCACAGAAAAGCTTAACATGGGTTCTCTATTTTAATGTTTTTTTTTCCTTATGAATTAGAAAAAATCTAATTATTCAGTCATCCACAACATCAAATACCACAGATTGCACTTACATCAGTGTTCTGAATATATCCAACAATTTAAATATGTTGCGAGATAATGCATTGTGCATAAATGAGTGAAACATGTATGTTCTAACTGCGTTTTAGATGATCTTCTGACCACAAGAACCTCAGGACTGCAATGACAGTAAAAATCTTACATTCAAGTTTGGCCTAAAACAGTGATTTCAGTAATGTTATATTTGTTTTTAATATTAGAGCATTTTTCTAAATAGTTTATTAGTAATAACCATATACTAGTACATTTATTTTTCTATACTGATTTAAAAAAATGACGTTTGAAGAAAAAATTATGTATTGACTGACACCCAACTAAACAACTGTCCTCTTCACAATAAAATTTTGAGTTGGTCAAAACATATTTTATGGAACATTCATTCATTCATTTTCCAATCCGCTTTATCCCTTTCGGGGTCACGGGGTTGCCGGAGCCTAACCCGGCTACTCATGGGCGAAGGCAGGGTACACACCTGGACTGGTCGCCAGTCTGTCGCAGGGGCCACAATCACACACCCATGCACACTCACATTCACACCTAGGGACAATTTAGAGTAACCAATCAACCTGTGAAGCATGTTTTTGGACGGTGGGAGGAAGCCGGAGTACCCGGAGAAAACCCACGCATGCACGGGGAGAACATGCAAACTCCACACAGAAAGGTCCCCCAGTCAGGAACAGGAAACTGTAAACTTTAAAGCCACCACAGAGTAAAATAAATGTAAAAAAAAATAGCAATTAAAAAAAAAAAAAAAGCAATACAAATAATAAAATAAAAACATAAAAATAAAGCACCCCTGAATTTGAGTCCCTCCGATTTCAAGTTTCAGGCCAAAGAAAAAAAAAAAGTTAATCATGTAGAATTGTCATAAATAATTCATTTTAGAAAAAAAAAGTATATTTGTGTAATGCATGTGTACATTTTATTTTTTTAACATGGTAGTCAAAGCAGAAATGCTTAATTTTGCAACTTGTCTCAGGTGGTCGTTGGAGGAACTACAACATATGGTCTTCATGGGAATTAGAAAATAGGAAGTTTTGTAATAACAATCAAAGTCATAACTATATTTTGTGTCTTTTGTGCCTTTACTATTTACTGGAGTTCATCTTTTTTAACTTGAAAAATGGGTTAAAATTACTTTACAGTTTTAAAGTTTTATTGTTAATCCAAGGGGCTGCACGGTGGCGCAGTGGTTAGCGCTCCTGCCTCACAGCAAGAAGGTTCCCAGTTCAAGTCCTGGTTGGGGGACCTTTCTGTGTGGAGTTTGCATGTTCTCCCCGTGCATGCGTGGGTTTTCTCCGGGGACTCCGGCTTCCTCCCACCATCCAAAAACATGCTTCATAGGTTAATTGGTTACTCTAAATTGTCCCTAGGTGTGAATGTGAGTGTGCATGGGTGTGTTATTGTGGCCCCTGCGACAGACTGGCGACCAGTCCAGGGGTGTGCCCTGCCCTTGCCCATGAGTAGCCGGGATAGGCTCCGGCAACCCCGTGACCCCGAAAGGGATAAAGCGGATTGGAAAATGAATGAATGAATGTTAATCCAAGTTTTTTGGGGTATTTTGCACATAGATGCTGACAAACTTCATATTTCTGCTGTGAAGATATTACTAACCTATTTTGACCTAAATAATTACTGTATAGATTCTCATTCATCAAAGTTGATAAATCAAGTCTAGTTGACTACTTATTGGCCCTTTTTTTCAGAATTTTAAAATGTGATTGTTAGCACATAAATCCAGATGATTTGTTGTCAGTCTCTTTGAGTGAGGTGATCTCGTTCAATGAAGTTGTAATCAGAGGACATAATGACCACAAATGAATTCAATTTGATGATGGGATCCATTATGATAAAAAAAGGTGATTCATTAACATTTTGGTTTGCTGCTAAGCAAGCTTTTGGCACAAAAGCCCCACCAACATATTTGAAAATTTTATGCGATGTGATTGTTTTTTTGTTTTTTTTTATTACTTCTGAAAAATGTACTCCTTTTTTTTGGTCACATTCTGTTTCCAGATCAATAAAACAATCAAAGCCAAACTTCTGTTTTTGGAGAGAGGAGATTTTCTCTAACCAAACTTTTCCAACAAGCTTTATTAGTTTGCCTTTTCATAGCCGGTTACAGCAGGGACATATTCCAGCTCTCCTTCAGCCTCAAATAGGAGAAAACAGGAGAAGGAAAATAGCCGGAGGACTCAAGAATGTAACATTTTGTTTTTGTATTTTGTGAAATCTACAAGGTCTGTCTTTTGAGCAAACTTGCTGCATATCCATTTCTGAGACAATATGTTGCCTCTGTTCAATGGTAGATTGTCACTGCAAAATGATGTTTGGAAATTTAATCAAAACCCTTTTATAGAGTATCTGTATTTATTTATTTTATTTATTGTAATATTTAGATTTTTATGGTGAACAAACAGAAGATAATAACAAGTCTGTTTTTTTTTTTTTTTTTTTTTTTTTTCGGATCAGTGGATACAGTTTGTGCTTTGCAACCACCTCAAAAAAGTATTTAGCAAAATCAAGTTGCAGTATTGTCTGGAATAATACCTGTATTGCCATTTCCTTATTAAAGGCCTTGTTTAGACAAGAGATGTCCTGCAAAGACTACTCTCTGAGAAGACTACCAGCAGTCCTGACCCCAAGCCCACTGCAAATGAGTGGGATCAGCTTGGGCACCCTGTTCACAGTGATTAAATCAACCACCTTGACTGAGTCACTTCACATGCCTTATCACAGTAGTGTGAGATCAGGCAACTAGCAATGAAAATATGTCATAGTGAAATAATTGTGTATAGTTTGTCCACGTGTCACTGATTAAGGTTTGTTAAATGATGTTGAAGTTTTCCGTTTCTTCAATCAGCCATTCCACAAAACAAGAATCAGTGGAAGATCAACCAACAAGATCTGATAACATTTTAGGGGGTGCAAGCCACATTTCAGGCTCTGCTGCTCATTCTACAAATGGATGTTCCTTATGCCTTACTCACAACTGCCCTAACAGGTGGATGCTAGTGAAACATGGGCAAACCTGTATGGGGCACGCAGATGGTCCAGACTAAATATCAAGATTGTAGACTGCTCGGTGAGCCTGATGAGCAAAAATGTTCATGCACATTTTTCTACAGGCCTGCAAGTCATATCTAACACGTATAAACACATAAGTGCGAAGTAGGTGAGACACAGGAATTTAATTTGGATTTTCCATTTTATTCAACCCCCTCCACATGAGTCCTGCACTATGGTGCTGGTCAATTCACACCCCCTGCGAGCAGCCTGGCTGTTAGAAGTGAAGAAATTATACAATCAGAGTGTAGTTTGTGTGGGAATCCTACAGGCGTCCTGCAGGCTGTTAGATATCACGTGCACGCCACATGCATGCAGGATTTGTGTGTGGTCAGTAAAGGGCCAGTACTCACACCTTTCTTATGACTGAAGTGAAGAGTAAGGACACTGTACGACAACATCACCCCGTATATCACAAGTGCAAGCAACTTACATCATAGTTACAAATACTTCAAGATACAATTACCACAAAACAATTGACTGTACAAGCTTCAAGAGAACTGTTAGACACACCTGCACTCTGCTTAAGATGCAGACTCTCTCTTCTGTGTCCCTCCACAGGTCCAGAAAACCCAAAAACCGAAAGCATCCATACAAAGCAACCTCCATACCAATGTGATGCAATTTAGAGGGAAATAAACAAGGCTTTCAAACGATAAAAATAAACAAATCTGCCAAACTCTGCTGTGAAAACACTTACCATTTATGGTTGTTTGACATTGAATGTAATAAATGACAAACATATTTTGTAACTTTTTTTCCTAAATGCTTTCCCAATAATATGTTTTTAAAAAGTTTAATCTTATTGACTAATTCATTCATTCATTCATTTTCCAATCCGCTTTATCCCTTTCGGGGTCACGGGGTTGCCGGAGCCTAACCCGGCTACTCATGGGCGAAGGCAGGGTACACCCCTGGACTGGTCGCCAGTCTGTCGCAGTTATTGACTAATTGACTCTTCCTAAGAAAAAAAATAATTTCATTTTTGATGCAGATAAAATTTTTACTTTGTTCTGTTTTTAAAGAAAATAAAAGACAGTAACTGTTTTTAATCAATATACAAGAATCATTCAAACTTTAAGGCCATATTTCCATGAATGAAAACTGAATCTCCTCTTCAATTCAATTCAGTTTTTTTATGTATATAGCATGAAATCACAACTAAAGCCATCTCAATGGGCTTCACACTGGCATTAATGCAAAGAACATAAAGTCAATCAGAAAGATATAAACAATGGCTGGCTGCTGCCCTTACACCCTCCTTCCTGGCAAGAAAAAAAACTATTAAAAAACAAAAACCTAACTTGAAAAAAAATAAAAGAAACCTCAGGGATGTCCAAAAGAAGGAGAGATCCTCTTCCAGGATGGACAGGCGATGTGCTTGAACTGTTACAGAAGAATAAGCTTATCTAACTCTACAACTGTAATCAACATGTTTGAAAAACAACTAAATGTTTAAATAACAACCACATGTTTAAAACACAACTACATGTTTGAATAACAGCTACATCTTTGTATAACAACTACATGTTTGAATATTGTAACATATGGGCTTCATCCAGATGAAATTGTGGGGCAGCTGGGGGTGCGAGACGAGCCAGAGGCGAGGTCCACAGCCAAAAACAGGAGTACAGACGATCTGCCTGGAATCTCTCCTGCTCCTCCGGAGAGGAGTGGGAAACAAGGACAACATATGAATCATACTGCAACAAGGACAACATATGAATTGTACTGCAACAAACAGATGCATGACGAACTAAATAAAAATAGTACTGGGTAAATGATAAAGAATAGAGGAGGGGAGTAATGGAGGACAGAACTCCAGTGCACCATACTTTCCCCAGCTTCTAACGTCTAGTAGCCAGCCAGCAACTAATTGGTTTTGAAATTTAATTCAAACATGTTAATAGTAAGTTGCATGTAATATGGAACAAATAGCAGGAGGTAATAATGATAATAATAGACATCTGCAGTTTTAGCATGTCAATAAAAATATATTAATAATCTAATCTAAGCCTGTGCAAGCCCACTAAGCAGAGGTAATGGGCCGCCATTACCGCCATGTTCAAAGAGGAACGTTTTAAGACCAACTTTCAATGTAGAAACTGTGTCGGCCTTTCTTAGTGAGGAAAGTGTTCTGTTTGGTTGGTAAGGCACTATAAGATCTTTAATATAGGATGGGGCCATACCATTCAAGGCCTTACAGGTTAGCAGGAGGATTTTGAACTTGATTCTAGATTCAACTGGGAGCCAATGAAGTGAAGCTAACACAGGAGTGATGTGTTCTTTTACTGCTTCCTGCTTACAATCTAGCTGCTGCAGTTTGAACAAGCTGAAGACTTTTTAAAGGAACTTTTACGACACGCTGCTAGCAAAGAGTTACAGTAATCCAGCCTAGACGTAACAAATGCATGGATGAGTTTTTCAGCATCATTTCCATCATAATATATTTCTGATCCTAGATATATTATGTAGGTGAAACAATGCAGTTTTACAAGCCTTTAATGATAAATCCTGGTCAAATAAAACCCCTAGGTTTCTAACTGTGGAATTGGAGGCTATATTTACACCATCCAGGGAGACTGGCTGATCAGATAGAGCATCATCAGGTATTTTGGATCTAGTATAATGTCCCCTATTTTTTTCTGGGTTTGAGGAGGTAATTAATTGCCATCTAGGTCTTGATGTCTCCAATGCAGGCATTACAAGTTTCTCTATGTGGTTATTCTGGTCAGGTTTAATGAATAAATACAACTGTGTATCATCTGCATAACAATGAAAATTAATACTGTGTTTCCTAATCATTTTTCCTGAGAGCAGTATGAAAAGCATAAACAGGATGGGTCCTAGAACTGAGCCCTGTGGAACTCCGTAGCTAACTCGAGTGCAATGAGGGGAATGTCCATTAACATTAACAAACTGGTACCTATCAGATAAGTAGGATTCAAACCACTGGAGGTCAGATCTTCTGATTCCTATGTCATGCTCAAGTCTGAAGTAAGATGCTGTGGTCTATAGTGTCAAAGGCTGCGCTGAGGTCTAACAAAACTAGAATAGAGATTAGTCCTTTTTCTGAGGCCAATAACAAGTCATTAGTGACTCTAACTAGTGCAGTTTCAGTGCTATGGTGTGGTCTGAACCCTGACTGAAAAAGTTCTTCAAAGTTGCTATTGTCCTGTAGGTGGCAGTATAGCTGTTTAACTACAACTCTTTCTAAGATCGTTGAAACAAAGGGGAGATTTGACATTGGTCTATAGTTGGCCAGAATGCCAGGATCTAAACTGTTTTTTTTTTTTTTCTAAAGAGGTTTAACAACAGCATATTTAAAAGACACATAACCTGTTTCTAGAGATGTATTTATAATGATTAAAATTGATTCATTAATTAGGGGGGAAGGTTTCTTTAAAGAGCTTACTGGGGATTGGGTCAAGGAGACAAGTTGAGGTTTTGGAGGACTTAATGGTAAATGACATATACTTATATAGCGCTTTTCTATCTTAATTGAAGGCCCAAAGAGCTTTACACTCACAGTCCCATTCACCCATTCACACACTGATGGTGGCTCCACTGCCGAACACTGGCGCCAACCTTCCATCAGAGCCAATGTCGGGTTCAGTGTATTGCCCAAGGACGCTTCAACACATGGGCAGGCAAGGCGGGTATCAAACCTGCAATCTTCCGATTAGAGGTGGACTGCCCTTTCCACTGCATCACGGCCACCACATATAACTGATGTTATTTCTGTTTGATCTACAGGAGTGAAGCAGCGTAATGTTACAGAGGTTTCCATGGATACCTTCATTTCTACTACTTCAGCCTGCTCTTAACAGATAGTAGGGATTACTTTGTTCAACTTATGTCTAATATTTGAGATTTTACCGTCAAAGAATGTTAGGAAATCTTCAGAGCTGAGAATTGCAGGAATATGTGGTTCTACTGAGCTGTGACTGCTGGTCAGCCTGGCTATCATACTAAAAAGAAAACTTGGATTATTCATTCATTCATTTTCCAATCCGTTTTATCCCTTTCAGGGTCACGGGGTTGCCGGAGCCTAACCCGGCTACTCATGGGCGAAGGCAGGGTACACCCCTGGACTGGTCGCCAGTCTGTCGCAGGGGCCACAATCACACACCCAGGCACACTCACATCCACACCTAGGGACAATTTAGAGTAACCAATTAACCTATGAAGCATGCTTTTTGGACGGTGGGAGGAAGCCGGAGTACCCGGAGAAAACCCACGCATGCACGGGGAGAACATGCACGCTCCACACAGAAAGGTCCCCCAGCCAGGACTTGAACCGGGAACCTTCTTGCTGTGAGGCAGGAGCGCTAACCACTGCGCCACCGTGCAGCAACCTGGATTATTTCCATCCTATATATTCAACTTCTAACAGCCAATATTAAAGTTTAATAGTATTGGATTCTGACAGAGATTTTTTACAATATAAGAGGCTATATTTCCAGTTATTCAGAGACTGCTCTGAGCCGGAGCTGTGCCATTTTCTTTCTAACTTACGGGTTGCTTGTTTAAGGGAACTTCCTTCTACACAGCTTGCACACTGACACACACAGATTCACCACCCCCCTTTTCATCCTTCACCTCCCCCATTTTATTTTGTCTGGGGTCAGCAAAGCTTCGTTTGCTCTCTTCCTCATGGATGCATCACAGGCTGCACTTTTCACATATGCTAGGTGCTGCGAAAAGTTGCTGACGCCTGTGTTAGAATGTGGAGCCCTGTAGAGCACATCTGTGATTTCAGTCCTCACAGAGACCATGCTGTGCACCACAAATTAACCTACTCTTGTAGTCACTGGTGGAAGGCTAGGATTAGCAGTCCCTTTTTTAATATTTTTTCTGTAATTTTTCCATTGATCCTTGAAAATGTATACATGCAAGAGTAGACTCCTGTAGGGCAGAAAAAAAAAAAAAAAAAACAAGCAAAGCTTCCGGTTGGTCTAATAGTACAGAATTGATTTACTCAAAGGCTTGCATGCTTTTTATACTTTTGTTATCTATTAATTTGCAATCGCTATAAAGGTAAGCTTTTTTCCATTTACTATATTAATGCTACTGAAAAGTGACTCTTTAAGTTTAATGCGTGGGTTTGCAAAAATGCACACCTTTAAAATGCACTTGCAAGTTTGAATGAATTGCTTGTTTTTGATTTGTTATTGTGTATATTTATAAAACAGCAAGGAGCTGATCGTTGCCATAAATAGCAATGTGCAAACTCAAATAAGATTTTGTTTTACTGGTGCTTATGAGCTCTTTTAAAAATATAAAAATTATAAGATAAAATAAACACACATCTATTTTTGATTTTCTTCAAAAAAATTGCCATTTGATGTTACAGTGTACTTTCATTACAGTGGTACATTTAGAGACCTTCAGTCCATAAAACCTTTTGATTTTACTGCTTTATTGAATACTGAAACAGTGGAAAAACATGTTTTCTTTTTTCATTTGAGTTTTTAACAGAAAAGCAAAGAAATGGGAAGAGTACTTCAAATCTAATCTTTTCTCTAAAGTTTTCCTATTGTGAAATATCAAACAATCTTTGATTATTTGATTTGAGTTTTACCTGATGCCTTTTCAAAATAAGAGACTGCTTGAGGTATCATGACATAACTGCACAATATGATTTATAGTGGTGGTCTCCATTGTTTTTCACATTCATAGGATACATAAAGAATATGCATAGAATCTGATTAAGTCAATTGCCCTGACATGTTTGCAGTAACCTAGAGATGACTCATTACCTTCTTTGATTACAGTTCAAACTAGGCTAGACATTAGCTGTACCATTGTTAAATCTTCAGGAAAAAATGATTTGAATAATTTTTGGGGGTTGACACAGACAGGACATGGATTGTCCAGGCCCATGGAAGGGCACATAGAGGAGCACCCTAATGTTAAACCTCCCATGAGGCTTGCGCGGGGTAACCTTAAGGAAAATTATGAAAATGGAGTATGCAATTGCTCTTTGTGTCGTAAGTCTATTGTGCTAATGTACAAGTTTATGACATAGTTTTGTATAGCTTATGACGTAGGGGTGATGCTGTTGTACTAAGCCCTGAAGCCAGATTCTAGTCCAGGGGTGTCAGAATCCAGGCCTTGATGGCTGGTTTCCTTTATGTTTTGCAACTAACCTGCCATTAAAGTGCCTTATTGGTTAAACACACTGGATTGAGGTGATCAGCAGCTGACAAGACAGGATTTCTGGAAAACCAGCAAGAGGCTGGCTCTCGAGACGAGAATTTGACATCCTTGCACTATCAATCAAACTTTATATATAAAAAAGTGCTTCTCAAATCCTCTCTAGTCCTTAGTTAGGTTTAACTATGGTTCAAATAGTAACTCTAGCAAGTGGGGCGGTAAAGCCAACCAGGAAGTAACATGTAAAGTAAAATGTTGCCGTACCGCAACTGACCAGGAGGCTAAGAAATAAGAAATAAGAGGCTTAGAGTGAGCAATTTCCCATTGACTGCCATGTTGTAATTGTCTTTCTGACCCCTAAAATAAACACCTTTAATGCCTAGTGCTCAAACTTTTTATTATATCAATGGTTTGATGGTTCAATTCATGACAACCCCGGGGGGAGTGATTTTTTTTTTTTTTTTTAATTTGTAAATTTTTTTTTTCCCCAATCTGTTCTGTTTATTCGCATGAATGTTTTTATATGTAAGTAACACATATGGAAATATGGGTCAAAAGCAGATCTGTACAATTTAGATTGATTTTGAAACAGACAAAATTGTTTAAAACATCAAAAGCATTTACTACTGACAATTCTGTGAATTTTTCCTTCATTTAAAGAAAGTAGGGACCTCTTTAGACAATTTCCTGGCATGATGGCTGTCTGACTCAGAACATATGAGCAATTAAATTATTTTTTAATCATGTCGAAGAACAATTAGTTCAAAATTTAAAATAATAAAAGGAAAAGTGTTTTGTTAAACATGGTTAAAAAGCATCATCTATGATAACACTGTCTATTTTTGCCATTTTAAGAACCTAATAAATTATCTTAAAGAGTACATTTCTACCAGCTGAAAAAAAAAGCAGTAAGATTTTACAAAAAAATAAATAAATAAAAACAAAAGACATAAAGTTTTCCATTATCCCAATGTCCAGTTCCAAACGCCAGACGTGGATCATGTCATTTCCTCCACAGTGAGCGATGAGAAAATTAGAAGCTTCTCTTCTTTGGCTTGAAAGTAAGGAAAGTAAAAGGCCACTCCAACACCATCTGCCCAGCCGAACCAGGAGATGTGGATCTCTGCCGAGCCCAAGTTTCTGTAACTGTGTTGTTGAGCTTCATTTTGTGATGCCTGACACACACTTCCAAATCGAAACTGTAATTGTCAGGAAAATAAAATAGATTTTATTCAATAAATATTCATAAAAGTGCTGTTTTTGAAAATATATGTTAAAAAATACACAATGGAAAATATTGAATCTTGTCTGTGCTAAAAATACATATGTAAATATATTTTGACAAAATCTTTTAGGAAAATTAGTTTGTCTTTGAAAGAACATTAAAGTATTTACTTTTCTTTGGATTGTCAGCAGAAGAGCAGCATCAACCATGTTTAATGACATTTTTTTCAACTCATCTAAAGGACAAACAGGAAAAAAAAAAACTCCTTATATTGCAATCACAACATTGTATGTGGGCTGCACGGTGGCGCAGTGGTTAGCGCTCTTGCCTCACAGCAAGAAGGTTCCCGGTTCAAGTCCTGGCTGGGGGACCTTTCTGTGTGGAGTTTGCATGTTCTCCCCGTGTATGCGTGGGTTTTCTCCGGGTACTCCGGCTTCCTCCCACCGTCCAAAAACATGCTTCATAGGTTCATTGGTTACTCTAAATTGTCCCTAGGTGTGAATGTGAGTGTGCATGGGTGTGTGATTGTGGCCCCTGCGACAGACTGGCGACCAGTCCAGGTGTGTACCCTGCCTTCGCCCATGAGTAGCCGGGTTAGGCTCCGGCAACCCCGTGACCCCGAAAGGGATAAAGCGGATTGGAAAATGAATGAATGAATGAACATTGTATGTGATCATATTTCTACAATTTTATTAACATGACCCAAAAAAAAATACGTTTTACACATTCATCACTGTATTGTTTCAATATGTGTATATAAAGGGTTAAATACGATATTTTGATATATATATATACATATTAGGAACACAGAAACAACGTATTCTGACTTGTTTTGAGTTGGAAGAACTGAACCCGTAATACGAAAAAATAAGTTTAAATTGTTGTCTAAACGTTACTTGCACCGCTTCACATATTATGTGTAAAACACCAAGTACTTACCGATAAAGATTCATGCTGTAAATATGTCCACCGCTGCGTTGCCTTGCTGGAACTAGCTAAAATGGTTATCCATTAGCATGAAGGGTCTGTGGACCGGCATAAATTGTTGACGTGGACAATCACAAAAGGGGAGACTTAATCTGGTCCTGCCTTTTTTCCCCCATATTTGGAGCATCCGAGTTAGGCAGAGTTAACTCCAGCCAATATACCAGCGCCCCTGATCTGACAATTGAAGCTTCAAATTGGGGCGTGTAGAAGTGACTGGGTGACACCAAAGATGATCCATCTAGTTTAATATGTCTTTGGACTGGCCCCGTACTGAACCCAGTATTCCTAACCATATTTAGCTCCTGCCATATTTAGCATATAAGGACTGTTGTGTTTAAGGCTTTATGTTAGGAACTCATAGCACTTGTTATACTAAGAACATCAACATGTTCAGTTGAACCACAATTTGTATTTGAAATGAAACTTAATTGACAAAATAAATATTTCTAGCCTTGCAAAAAATTGGTTGTCAGGTTGTCAAACAGGTACAACCACATAGAGCAGTGTGCCTGAAATAGGTTATGTACTGATTACACAATGCCTCTGTCAAAATGTGATAAAAGTTGTTACTTTTCTCTAAATCAAGTTTAGAAAAGATGGAAATATATCTCCACAGCAGCTATGTGGCCACACATATTTAGATCAATAAGACAAATAGATCTAACCTGAAAACAAAGAGTATTCTGCCCAAGAACTCCATGAACCTATTTATAAAGGAGCCTTTGTCAGCCTTTGAGGCTGAGACATCTCCCCAGGCTGGGATCCATATCCGTGTAACAAATGCCACTGCTGCAGCCAAGCACATGCCAGGACCGTGGAAATAACCCCTGGCAGTGGCCTTTGTCATGTCTTACACACTATTCAAACATGCACCATGGGCATTCATCACTCCGGTGAGTCCTGCAGAGCCGGCTTGTTACTTTGAACCTCACCAAAGATAACTCCATCAGACCTGATAAGGTTTTAACTTTGGGAGAAGTGTACAAGTGAAATTAGCAGTTCAAGTATTGCAAAAATAAATTCTAAATATCTCATGCCAGATAAGTTAAGTAAAAAAGAAAATACACTTGAGAGGAATGGCTGAATGCAAATGTTTCATTAATATACACAGTAATGCAGTTTTCAGGGAAGAAGAGGCACTTAAATATTAGTAAATTCAATAGATGGTCTCATCCACTGTATTCCCAATGAGAAACCAAACACAGGAAATTGAATTACCTACTGTTGTTTTTTGTCTTTATTTCCATAATGTGGGCCTTTAATGGAATTACTTCACTAAAAGCGGAATTTTCATTTATCATTTGTAATTCAGATGGGTGTATTGTGGGGAAAGCTGCTGACAAAATTGAAACACATAAAAGTGAAACACAAGGCTGTTTCACCCCATTTAATTAGAGACAGCAGAGGACGACAGGAAAAGAGAAGAGGCATGAAGACATCCCGTTTTCATGCACTAGAATATTAATAACTGCTGTTAGTTTTTTTTTTCTTTACTGTGCTAGAGAAAATTAAGACTAACTGCTTTGCTTGATCTCTGCTATGTTACTATTTTTCATGTTGGGACAAACATCCAGTGGGGGACAAAGCCATTGGATTTCTAATGCATCAGGCTAATATACTTGCACAGCCCAATCATTGTATCCAAGGCCAAAGCTTTGACATATTGATCTTGCAGGAATAATTCAGGGTTAATGTGTCTGCTTGTTTCCCTCTGTCCCGAATCAGTTTATAAATAAAGTGCATGAGATGTAGGTTGCCCTTATTTAGTTGTTGTCACGTCTAGTGTCCCCACAGCATATGTAAAGAGATTAAATAGTTTTGTTTTTAAATATCCAGTTTTTGCTCTTGTTTGTGTCTCAGGAGAATTTTCCTTTTGTTTTTGTCACATACAGTATTTGTTGTAACACAACCTAGAATGTGTCTCCTTATGAGTATAACTTTATCCACTGAGCAAAAAAAAAAAAAAAATCAAATACCTTCACAGCAATTATCACACACTGACTTCCCGGGGGGGAGATCAATATGACCAAAGGGGACCAAATTAGAGCGACCTGACTGTAGACAAGATGGCGCCTGACATCATTGGCGAGAATCAGAGATGATGCAATTTACCCTTACCCTAACCATAAACAGGAAAAATCATAGCATCTAAGGTTGGCAGTTAAAATAAAGTTTTTCTTTTGCAATGTTGGGTAGTTCTAGTTGCAGTCCAGGACTTCCAGCTCTGGACGTTGAGGTCCTAAAAGAAATAACTGTAATAACTGTAACAAATTACAGTTCAAATTTCAGAAAATACATTACAATGACTAGACTTCATAACTAGTATTTTGGAGGAGTGACACCATAGGTGACTAATAAAATACATTAACTTGTGTACACATTGTCTTTTGGTTAAATGAAACAAAACGGATACAAAAAAAAATAAATAAAAAAAAAAGTTGCTGACGCATGCATGCTGATGCAGTGTAGAAACTGGTCAAAGTAAGATAAAGAGAGTCTAAATATGGACGTGGACACATTCATAGATATTTTAAGCATTAGCAGAAAACTCTGAATTAAGACAGATGACAGTTACAGCACATTTCCAGCTTATTGCATTATTTATTCAGTATAAAGACTGCATGCCAGAAATTGGTCCAAAAAGTCTTTTCTATCTTCCATTATTTTTATTTTATTCTATTTTATTTTTTAACCTACAGCACAGTCCTATTTTTAATTATTTTGTCTTTTCCTATCGGTGCAACAATGAAGATGCAATACAGAAAGTGAAATTGAATCCGCTCCATAGGTTTTCCCTAAGGGTTGATATTTTAATTGAGATGTTAAAGTTTCATTCTATTCTAATTCAAACTTTTTTTACACCAACTGTTGATCTTTTTTTTTTTTCAGTGTGGGAGTCAAAACTCTGAAAGAAAACTGGAATGATCACATTTTTAAAGCCTTCATTACTATGATCATAAGCACATATATCATTTTTTTTCCCAAACAAAATGAGTGTTCTTGTGTTTTGCTTTGACAGCTGCCGTTTACTAATAAAGGTTTGGCCTACAAAAGAAGCTTTGACAGTATATGAGAACTGCACTGAGTGACCCCTCCCTCCTGACTTTGCAAACAGGAAGTACTCGTTGGTTCCAAGAATCCAAACAACCCCAAACAACCCCAAAGCCCCAATCAATCTGAAAGATGTGATCATGAATTATTGAATTGTTTAAAAACAAGACAGATATGTGAAGGTGTGACTTCTTTTTTCTGAGTTTAAAACTGGGTATGAAAGAAGTTTGTAAACATGAATTTTCTAGAAACGCATGCTGCTTATTATTTCAGTTTCTTTTTCTTTCTCCTTTTCTCTTAAATGAATATGATTTTAAATCAGGCTGCATTGTTGCACTGTTGTGCTCAGGAAGTGAGCTGGTGGTGATTACAAAGGGCTGCCAGTTGAGGTCAGAGGCTGCTGCTGCTAAGATCTCACACCCACACTGTATGACAGAGGTCTCTGACTGTCATGTAGCTGTTTGTTAAATGTGGATGAAGGAAAACACCTGGTTGGTCTGAACAAAGCCTGTGTCTCCAATCTAAAGTTCAATTCATTTTTGGAACATTGCATTTGAATGTGTTCATTAGTGCACAAAACCGTTTAAAGGTTTCTTTTAAATTTTTTTTTTTTTCTTTTTTCATATTGTGCTGGCATTCCTCCTTTTTGTTTGACCGTGACAAAACACAGATAATTGTGGTAAAAACCTTGCAGCAGTTTGTGGTGGAGGTGGTTGATGTTAGTGCTATTCGGCAGGACTAATTTTTCTTTCACCCGACTGTGCTTTTACACACATTTCAAAAGAGTTCAGACATTGAAAACTGGAGTTTGGAAATAATCCTTTGTTTGGATTAAATTGGTTTACTAAAAGCTTTTGCTGTCATTAAAAACAAAACAAAAAAAAAAAAAAAAACTTGTACTTTAAAAAAAAAAATCTGAGACCCAATACCTGGCAATGATGCATTCATGCAAACAACCTTTGTCAAAAAGTTGACTGAATTTATAACTGGTAAAACAGTAGAAACCAGCACATAACCTCTGCATAGCCTTAGTACAAAACCTTGAATGTAAACTTTGAAAATAAAGAAGCTATGTAATGACCCTCAAATTATATGAACTTTTTCTACACAATCAAGTTAAAACAATGTGAACCCAAATGATTGGATATTGCGACAAATGTGTACATAAGTGCACATTCCAAATTTGTTTTTGTGGTAATATTTCAAGTAAAACTCTACCTTTAAAATACACAGATCTGGATCCTTATAGTCCCGTGAATGTGGTGTAAGTGGAGCAAAGTCCGGTGAGCAAAAATCAGCTTTATTTCTAATCTACTGCACCCAACACAAGGCAAAAACTCATTAGCCAAATGCAGTTTGCACCAACCAATCTCCTATGAAAAACTTCATATTAAAGTATTTCAACACTGAAGTATGACATTTCATTGAGTATTCATTCTAGAAAAACTGCTGTAAAAGTGGTTTCTGAAATAATTACATCAGAGTGATTTTTTTGGAGGCAATCCAATAAGCAAAGTTGGTCACCAACTACGAGCTACACTGGAGCCGAAAGGGAACAAACATGACCACAATATTTTATAAAGGTAATTTTGAAATGACATGTCTCATGGCACAAGAAACCTCTGTTATGACCACAGTGCCTGTTAACTGTTATGTGTGCCAGGTTGCTGCCTTTACATCACCAGGATGTCAGGATTTACATGAACTCATGCTGTTATGGCCAAGCATACCATCTGCCAAAATGTGAATTTTGGTGAAATAGAAACTAGAAGATGAAAAAAGGAAATGCTAAATTGTGGGCTATAAAATACCTATTTCATTCAGCAACATATTAAAAACAATGGGAAGAAATCTCAATAAGACAAACAACATCACAGTCTAAAATCACAATGTGACAATCATTCAACTACTGGTAATACAGAGCCTATTATGGTGACACCGTTAAAAGAAAATGAGTGTAAGTTTTGAAGGATGCTGAGCCTAACCAGAAAAATGCTGATATTCAGGATAAGACATGCCGGTTAGAGACTGTAAATATGTCCTTTACAGACTTGGGGGTTTTGGTGATGGTTGTTGAAGACTTCTGTGCTCCTGATTGGCTACAGCTGTTTTCATTTAGTTAATTGTGTTGCAGGTATTTAGGTGGCCCTCAGTGCCACTGGTGTTAGAATGTTTGGTTGCTTTCTTGTATGTTGGTTTCAAATGTTGTGTGTCTTGTTTTGTGTTTATTAAAATGTTTTGTGGTAACTGGCCTCTCCTTCATCTAGGTAGGAATGTTAAAAACAAGGGTTCACAAAATATT
This sequence comes from Adrianichthys oophorus, assembly GCA_036245035.1. Taxonomy (NCBI): domain Eukaryota; kingdom Metazoa; phylum Chordata; class Actinopteri; order Beloniformes; family Adrianichthyidae; genus Adrianichthys; species Adrianichthys oophorus. The sequence goes on from BSAI01000104.1 coordinate 26,153,050, forward strand.
CAAGGTCTGTTAATATAGCTCATGTAGCCAATATAACTGGTGTAACTAGTGCTGTTATTTGGTTTTTGTTATTTTAAAAGAGATAAATGGCCAAATAGATAACATTTGGTTCTGTAATATAAAGTCAGGTGAAGCTAAAAAGAAAAATGCCCTTTAAGGAGTTTGTATGTAATGGAAAAAGCGGAAATAAGGAAAATAACAGTGCTTGTGCAAGAGTGATGGTAATGACTTTTTCTAAATCCTGCAAAAATGTTCTAGAAATATATATAGAGAGAGAGAGAGAGAGAGAAACATTACACAAAATAGTAGGCACTCAAATGGAAATTTTTCCAGCAGTGAAAAGTTGTACTTTCCCTTTTTTGTTTTTTTTAATTACAAAATGAGTTTTTTGATATGTTAAAAGATTAAAGTATTTAGGGTTTGTTATGTTACTTGTATCTTTAAAATGTAAAAATCTAACAAACAGACAAGTATGTTTTTTTTTCTTTAAACTGGACCTGCAAAGTCTTTTTTCAGAGGGATTCTACTGGCGGGTTGGAGAAACTTGTGACAGTTATAATTTCACTGAAGTATTCATTTATTTTGCTTGACCTCCTCAATGAGTATTTTTGAACTTGAAGCAATTTGAGATTTTAATTAGCTACACTCTAATATTTCACCTCTACAGGAAATCAAGGCTCATGCTTATAAAGCTCATGTTTTTGTAACAAAGAACAAGCTGCAAAAGTGTTGGTGGTAAATTACAGGCTCCTGATTATCAACAGGCCTGCTTTCTGACTCTTCACTAATTTGTGTTGCTTTTGGTAAACTTCCCTGGTTATTATTCAAATGATCTGCTTTTTATGTTTAATAATAGCTTTGATTTTACATTGCTTCCATGACTGAGGCAGCTTTTTTGAATATTTTCTTTATTACTAAGGAAAGAAATTCATCAATAGTGAATACTTTTAGTTGTGCTGTCATCAAAACAGTTTAATTTCTTCTTTACTTTCATAATCAGAGTTCTATCATTTTAACAGCAACAAAAAAAAAAAATCTAAAGCAAAAAAAAAAGATTTGTCTCTATTTTTCTGGAACTTTCCAACTCCATCAAACCTGAATGGAAATATTGTCGTTGAAGTGGCGTTCAAAACCGCATCATGTGTACTGTGTTGCTGATCACCGTCACTCCTCCATTACTCCTAACAGCAGGCCAGGCTGGCAGCTGTTGAGTGGGAGCCACACTTCTGCAAGTTTAGAGAGGCTCCTGTGCCTTTATAGTGGCCTTGAACTGTAAAGCAGAGCGCATGTTTTATTCAGATTTCATACTGACTCAGAATCAGGTTCCCTTTACGTCCATCTGCAGCTAAGAGATAGCCAGGGATTGATGCCCAATCAAGGCAGGATGGCTTCATTGCTGTGGAAATCATTTCTCTTCTCTACCTGTCTATCTTTTAGTCTGCTTCTCTTCATCCCTCTTGCCACCAAAGACCATTTGTGTTCATGTGGCTTCCTCCCACTTGCCTGCCAGTCCTCCCCTGTCTTTCACTCCCTTATACACCCAGCTGTATGCACTTCATGCTGACTCAGGTTAGTCTGTGAAGAAAGAGAGCGTGTGAGAGTTGAAAAAATAGGACATTTCCAGTGTCTGTTACCTTACTAAGAGAAAGACTGGAGTTGGAGAAGAGCAGATGAGGAAATAGGGGAAAAAGGAAAAGGTTTTACACACAGGAGGAGACGAGTGCTGCTACCCTCCGGACATGAAATAAACCTCTCTTTGCGAAAAATAAAAAGAGAGAAAGCTCTGTAATCATTTTTGTGATGTCATGTTGGGCCAGGGCAGGGCTGGCAAACCCTTGTCCTCAAAAGCCACAATCCTGACTGGTTTCTAGCTCTCCTTGAAATCAAGCAGTCCAGGGAGAGCTGGAAATCAGGCAGGGTTGAGGCTCTTCAGGGCCAGGGTTGGCCAGCCCTGCGCCAGGGCCTTCAAGGTGAAATATTGCCTGCTCATAAATGTTTCCTAAATATTGAGCTAGGACGCTCCATATGTCTAAAGTAGGGGTGTTAATTAGAATGATGATGAACCTAACCAGAAAATGCTGATATTCAGGATAAGACATGTCAGTTAGAGTGAGAATTTTCAGACACTATTAATTAACGATTGATCAGCCTAATCGATTTCTATTAATACCATCAAACCAAATCGGTCTGTCTGAGGCAAGTTGTTAATTGAATCGACCTAAACCATTATAAAATATTCAAAATCAATTAAATTAATATTGGAAGAAATCATTAAGATGGTAGGTTTATTTTACTGTAATGTAAAATTGACCTAGTGACATCACAGTGAGGAACATGTGATGCAGCAAAATTTGATCAACCAACATTCCAGTCCAATGTGTGGAAACACTTTGAATTCAGCAATTCACGTGACCATACAGTGTGGTAGAATGTTCTAATAATGTTCCCTTTGGCTTATTTTGATGTGGAAAAAAACAACAGTGGGTTGAACTTTATCAGACTAAAATGTGAATGGGTTTGACATTCATTCTTGTTTACTTGTTTGTTTGTACACATAATTAATTTACACTTGATTATCTTGCAATAAATACATTTAATCTGGAAAACTTCACCTGCACTGTTCAGTACACAAGTATTTTTTTTTATAGAATGCAAAGCTGTATGCGATGCTGCTTAGTTTGGTTCCTTTGGATCTCTGTTGGAGATGCCTTGCACTCTAGTGATGTTTTTTTATCTGCTGTTATCTGATGTTTATGTTCTGAATTTGGGAAAACAAGCCTTCTATTTTTTTCTGCTGCCTCCACTTGGAATACTCTCCAAATTATGCTAAAATTGTCCAAACTTATTTCATTTAGATCTTTTTGTTTCTAACCATGCAGCAGAGAAAGAGACCATCAATCAGTGCCTGTGGTTTTTTTTTCTTTTTTTGTCAAGTCTGTCAAGTCGTTCATCGTGCATTTCTTGCACTGTAATATTCTTATGCTGTTTGCAACGATTGCACTTTATGTCTGACTGTTTTACATCTATTGCACTTTGTAATACTAAGTTACTTTGCTGCACCTGAATTTAAAACTGTAATAATTCCAATTGTATTGTTTTATTTCATATTTTTATCCTTTGTGACATGTGCTGCTGACCTCTTGGCCAGGCCACCCTTGTAAAAGAGATCTTGATCTTAATGTTTTGGGGTTTTTTTTCTTTAACCTGGTTAAATAAAGGATACTACTACATTTATCTCCACGTCACACTGGTTATTTTTTTGGCCAAAGATGTCGTGGATCAATTTTAGGTTAGTGAATCAGAGCAAAACTGATCATTCAAAATGAACCAAGATCAACTTTGGCAACCACAAATATGATATGAATTGAATTGTTGTTAAAATAAATCGCTACACCCCTAGTCCAAGCTCATGCAAGAGGAAAAAGGCAGAAAATGTAAATTAAAAGGAAAACTAGTGCGCTTCAAATGTCCAGTTTTTTTTTGTTTTTTTGTTTTTTTAAATTCCCACTTTAAGTATGGCTGTGGATTTGTCACTAGAGCCCCCCTGCTTGTTGTTTGTGTGGTAGGTATAAACCATTTGCCAGCACACCGGGGTGCCTTTAGATCTTCCTCCCAATGGCCATATTGAAAAATGCATGATCTCAGGGGGAGGACATATTTGTAATGATTAAAACATGCTGCAGTTATAAAAAATTCACATTACTGAGCAATGGTTTTGTTTTCATCAATCCCTGCTTGTTTCACCAAAACAATTGTTTTAATGATGCAGCTGAGATGAGTCAATTAGGTGCTGCTGACCTGAATATTATTTTAGAGTCAACACAGTAGGAAAGTTGTTAGAACTTCAACTCACCTTCGGTGTCTCTTGATGTAAACATTTGGCCTTCAGTATTCTTTCTTTATGTTTTGTGTCCTGGCATCTCTCCATCTCAATGCCTCCTTTTTCCTTCCTGCGATCCCTCCTGCCATTCACCTCCTGCTGACTGGGCGTCCCTTGGCTCCATTGCATCTTTTTCTCCTCCTTGCATAGATTACAATATTTATCTGAGTCTGTTTGAGTTCACTCACCCTTATCATTGGGTGCGCTCCCAGTGGCTCTGAGGTGGATTAATCTAGGACTCATTGACATTACATTGCGCATGAAATATGCATATCACGATCAAAGGTGATGACATAAGAGGCAGCATGTCTACACGAGCGCACAACCAGGAGCTGACGTGCATCTTCAAGCTCTTAAGTGCCTGCGAATGTCATTGTGCAAAGCTTCAGCATTGGAAATAAACAACTGCTATACAACCAAATTTGAGGATGATTGTAGATGTGTGGGAGAGCGATTGAAAGAGAGACAGCAAATCTTCCTATTTCCCGAACACATAACCAGAATACTTTGATTTGAACGCTTTGATTTTGATTTGAATTTAATGGTATTGATCATTTCACAGCAGAGCCCAGCTGGAGATAAGTTGCAGTCATCTTCTTTTTTTTTTTTTTACCTGAGGCTTTAGATCAAGAAGCTTGCCAGGTCTTTCATTCTCCACATCAAAACGTCTCACAGGATGAATAATACATTCTGGCAGTAAGGAATATTAGGTTTTACCCAGCAAAATTACAAACTCATGAACATCCAAATGCACATAAAACCTCAGAAAACAGTTTAAGCAAATTTCCAATAAAGACCTAAATTTAAGAATTAGGTCATCAGTTTTTTGAGACTGTCCAAGGCAACACCAACGTCTTTTAGATGGAGGTGATTTAACAAAGCAAATTCAAGTCAGACAGATAAAAATACAGTCTGAATAAAAACTGCCACACAGTCACATAAATGCAGAATAGGAAATTACTAGTGCAGTAAATGTCCATATTCATTTTCAACAGCTCTCATTACCAAGTTAGAATATTGGAAAATGAGACATTGAACTTGTGTACAGGACAGGAGGATTTTCAGTTTTATTCAAATAGTATTTTGCTGTTTTAATACCTCTTTTAAAGGCCAGGATCCACAATTATCTTCTGTTACTGACGGGGGGATTTGATCTCTCAGGAATAATGAAAATTCTGTCCATCTTTTTGGCAGATGGTTCTGTTTATGTTCTTTTTACCTTGATGCTCAGCTGTGGCAGACACAGCAGGATAAGAATGGCTTTGTTGCCTGTCGATGTGTATTCACTTCTGTAAAGAGTCTGGACAGAAACTCTTCCACAGGATGAGATGAGCTTTGTGTGTCACAGGTACCAACCATGGAACAAATAAGATTCCAGGCAACCTTTAGGTTGGGAGAGTGGATAACTTATCGGCACGGACCTCTTTCGCGAGCAGGCGGCACACCCAGGGAGCGGAGCAGGGTCACAGGGCTGATCCTCTCCCTGGATGTGGAGAAGCACCTGCTCCCATTGTAGAAGGGGAGGGGGGTTCTGCTGGAAGAGAAAGATGAGTCGATCAGCTCCACGCCCAGCTCTCTGGAGCACGCAGGCAGTCCTGGGTGTGAAGAAACGAAGCTTCCAAACAGCTGCAGATCAGAGCAGGCTGGTGAGCCCATCAACCCTCTCCGCTCTGCGAGTGTTTAGAAAGGCCTCGCGCTGCTATTGCCAAATTTTGCCAGTGCATTTGTTGTGGAGACGCTCACACCCCCAGAGCAGAGAAGGTTGATCAGCCCACCGGCCTGGCCTGCTCCAATCTGCAGCCATTCAGAAGGGTCCAGCGGGTGACCTGACTGGTGACCAGTGCTCAGGAAAGAGCCCTGTGTCGGAGGCGCTGTTAAGGGAGGTGCTGCAGAGAGGAAGCAATCAGTTCTGGGACATAGTTTTATTTTTTAAGGGTGAAGGGTTTTAAAAATGCTCATTTCGATTTTGTTTTGTATTAATTAACGGTCATATCTGTTTAAGAAAGTTGTAAAATGTCAAGTTTCACCAGATATTATTCATCATTTAAGTTCAAATCGGCTAATAAGACATCTCTGCTGACCCAGCATTCTAGCAGCATTTAAACGCATCACTTACGCATGAATCTTGGAGACGTGAAAAGAGTCTCACAACAGATTTGTGTGAAAATGTGGTTTTGTTTGTGCGTAATAAGCGATTTGTGCATCATTTTTAAAGATTTGTGCATGTAGTTATTTTCAAGCTCTTGTAATTTTACGCTGTGCATGTATAAATTGTATTTTGCTTTTTTTTTATTTTTTTTTTTTTATTTTTGTATTTATGCACAAAATGTATTGTATGAGTTACAAATCTAGAATTACACACATTGGGGTGATACTACATTCTCTCCATACTGAAGTGGATGCACAGGACTTTGAGGCTTCATTGCCATCATTGTTATGTGTATAAACGTCGGGGGCCTTTTTCTTTTTATGCCAAAACAGGTTGCTGGTTTTCCTGCTACAAGGTGCTATGGTACTCTGCAGATGGAGCGCATGCATTACCTTCAGCTGTGGAAGAAAAAGAAACACCAAACATTCTTCCACCCTGCCATCCATTCAGCAGCAGCGCTGTAGACATGAGCACCAAGCAGAACTGACAAAGTGCTTGACAGAGGCTGACAGTGAGGGACATCTGATTTGCTACCATGACCATGTGATGAGATCAACTATGAACTATGGAATCATGATATATTGAGATTTTGACTCCAACGTATTGACCAGTTGACATTAAAGTATTGATACAAAGAAAATATGTCCATAAAAACAGTATACCTGAAATTAATAAACATTTACCCGTAGGTAAAATCAGGAATAGGCATGGGCCAGCACACCTGAGGACTGCAGCAAAGGAGGGGGCAGTGGGAGGGCAGCCAGGGAAACTTTTATTGCTCCAATCAGTCAAGGTGCATCCTCATCATACTTACGGAGCAATGCCAAATGATTGCTGCTCCTGAATGAAGGTGTTGGGGGTGGGGATTCCAGATGGCTACGAGGAGCTAACAATTTAAAGACCCACTCCAATAAAAATTGTGTTTTTGGTGTGCTAAACATGTTATGGGTCATTTTTCTGATGGAGGACATACATAAAATTAGTCCTAAAATTTTATTTTTGAGTATTTTTAAATCAAATTGTTGTGAATCACAAGCAGACAAAAAACAAAGGCTTTGAAAAAGAGTTTATTTGTGAGGTAAACGAAAAAGTAAATTAAAAGGCCACTGAGAATGCTTTCACAAAGTTAATCAGAGTGGATCTTCAAAGCACAGAGTAGCTGGGGTACTTTATGTCTGCTGTTGGAAGCAGACATGATGCTTTTCCAGCTGGCGAGGCATTTGAAATATGGACAGACAAACATTCATAAATTTAAAGGCACAAATCTGATGGTGATTGTCTGATAACAAAAGGTGGGCAATTTAGCTACTGGTTCAAAATGAAGGCGTAACAATGAGTGAGGTATTGATTAACATTAACAGGAGCCCACAGTTCTTGGAAGTGAGGTAGAGCTTCCTTTTTGAAATTGTGCCAAATCTCCCCCAGTGCTAAATAAAATATATTTGATGTTTAAACCCTGTTTTCTTCTTTAAAAAACACTTTTGCTGATCTAGGCACACAACACTAAAATATATTAAGTAGACAATTAAACCAAGTAAATATTTCAGGATTAGGGTTAAAGTCTGGAGGATCAGAGACATAACTAAGTCTTATATTGTTGCCAAATGGGGCATTTTAAAGAACATAGAGTACTATGTACTCTAAATAGTATAAAGGTGTATAAAAGACACATCAGAAGCTGTAAATAACTGCACAAAGAAGGGGGATATGGACAAAACCAGAAACCTCCAACTGGACTTTAACAGCTGTTGTCCTGTGCTGAGTTAAAATGAGTAAATTATATATATGCATGTGTATGTGGAACTGAAAAAAACCCATTTTTTTTATTTTCCATTCTATCCGAACAGAAGAGCCCCATCAAAACTTGAGATGCTTAGATTCAAGTGTGCTGTCTTTAGCAGTTTTTATTGTTTTGCTGCTTTGCTGTAAATGTGGTGGTGTCACATATGCTGCCTCTAAGATGGGAGCTTTTTGTTGACTCTTCTTTGATTTGTCTAAATTTTCACTCTTTCAGAGTTGGCCCACATAGCAAACTGCACCCATCTGTCACACACGTAAGTTAAACTGAAAGCAAAAGGCAGCTTTAAATACAACTCTGCCAAAAGATCCACACACAAACAGACACTACAAACACTGAACTTCACAGTTTGAAGTGACAATATTGGTAGAAGTCACTTAAATTTGTCCTTGCAATCTTGGCTCCAAGAATAAACAGTTTTCTCCAAACTTCCTTTAATTGCAGTATTTTGAATACAGAATGTTCAACAAATAATTGCTTTACTGTAGTTCCTGAATGGCCTTTTAATAAAATGTTTTGTGTCAGTGAACATTAAAATTTTACATTACCAACCATAATAATCATCTTTGAAGTGAAAAACTTTTATTGAAGTTGTTTTTCCTCATCTTGAGTTTTCTTTGTGTGCTTGCTATTTTTTTGTGGTGATATAGGTCCTGTTTTTAAGACATCTTTATGCTCCATAGACGCTGAATCAAAGCCTCAGTGACATGCACCCACACGGGGTGTTGACCCATACTGGTGCTGCAGGTTTTTGGGTTGTCTGGGTCTGTAGGCGAATGTAGAGAGGATCAGCTGCATCTTAAAGGGCATATAACATAAAATAAATCAACTTTTTGAGCTTTGAAGTGTATTATAATGTTCATTCCTCACTATAAACAACCCCAAAGCGGTATTTTGATCCATTCATGCATTTCTAAGTATTCCTCTAAAAACCCGCGCTCTGAGTTACAGCCACTCCTAACCCACAAAAACAAGCAGGTTCTCATTAACTGAGAACAGCTCCTTTCAGGAAGAGTCTGCGACGCAAGCCCCCTCCCTGACGCACAACACCGCACACCCAGCAACCGTGTCCCATCTCCAATATTCACCAGGTCCAATAGGTGTTTGTTGCTGTAGACACTGCTCTCTATAGTTGCCGGGCTCTTCTAAGATCCCCCACCCCCACCCCCCCACCCCCCACCCACTCAGGGCGCAAACAGTCACGGAGATGCTCACTGTCTATGGTTTTTAGTGTTGTGTAGCGTTGGCTCGTTGGATATTGCATTTGTGCAGTGGGATACGCTAAAGAACACTCTGGTGAGGAGTCTGCACAAATGGCGCAAGCAGATTGCAAAAAAAGGTAAACTATTCCCTGGTGAAGGTGCAAAGGAAGCAAGTCACAAATTAGAAGAACTGGTTTGAACAGGGATTATTGAGCAAAAATTGAAAGATGCACATGTCTCCAGGAAAATTATTCACATGTAAGCGAAGAGGATTTTGATACAGAGATTGATGATGCTTCAAAGAGAAAAGAAACGTTCACTCCCAGTGCTAATCAAAACAGAATACAATGTTCTCATCATCTCAATGAATCCTGAAATGTGCATCTGGTGTTGTCTGCATTTTGTGACCGGATTTCATCACCATTCTGTCTGTGATGGAACAGAAGGCGGTCTCTAATAATCACCGGCTTGGCTTACAAATTTTTTTTCAATAAAGGTCCAAACCATTAAAGGCAGACATACAATATGAACATCCATATCTGCAAAATTTGGATGTTTGTTTTTGGTTGGAGAAACACAGAAATGCTACCGAGGCTGGCTCTAGGTTGACATCACGAAGTGGGTGGCGCCCACTAGGAGCAAAAGGTGGAGCCTCAGAAACTCACTCGTCTTACTTCCAGGTAGGAAAAAAGTTCACAAAAATACCTCATAAATATATAAATAATTTGTTATTTTGTGTACCACAGGTAATATATGATCATATATATAGTTTACTCTGAAAGGCTTAAAAAAAAGAATGGTATAGGCCCTTTAAGAGGAGCACAGGGGAGTCTTGCAGTTCCCTAGAGGCTCGTGTGGCCACATTAAGGGATGTCATAAAAATAGAATGTGTCATTGTCGTGTGTGAGCATCATGAAATTTTTGTATGTTCCACACACTTATGACCAGGTGGGGCAGGGTATCTCTTGAAGAAATGTGTTTCATCAATTTCCCCATTTAAAAAAGCCTTACTTGTTGCAAAATAAACCTAATTGAATATACTAAAATTGGATCAAGTTGACTTTGTAATTAAAATATCCCAATATGTTGACTTTATCTGCTGTAGTAAGTAAGGATTAGTAAGGCTGCCTTTACGATTTACACTTTTGTCAGTAAACTGCAGTGGTACTTCTCTGGTTTATTCATGTAATTTTTTTAAGACTTACTTCAGAAAACCCATTATAATCATATGCAGTTGTGTAATATAATAACTTCAGGCAGAACAGTGTCACACTAGGATAATTTAAACAGTGCCTATGCATCTGCTCTGTACTCTGGCACCTCCAAATGTCTCTGTACAGATCAGCGAGGGGAGTGGTCATCTCACGAAACCCATGATTACACAGGAGTGGGTGAAAAATGGAGGCAACGGGTGCCGCAGAAACAGCAGGGCATTTTTCCCTCAGCTCTGTCTGCAATCTTTACCAGCAGAGGTGCTAATTTTTGCTAATTGCAAAAGTGGGTCAATGAAATACTCTGTAGTACCTGTGCTGAAAACCCACTCATCAAAACAACAGCTATCATAGTCTTTTTTTTTTATCCAGAGGGCATGGTTGTCTATTAAGAATATAAGATAAGAAGTAGTATCTTTGTCTTAAAAATTATATATATACATATGTGTGTGTGTATTTCTGTAAGGAAGGAGTGGAACTGCAACACTGTGAGCAATAACAATCCTCGTTTCTGCTTATGAGCATATCTGCTTGTGGGAGCTGCCGGGAATTTCACACTTAGTAGAACAAAGAAAAATTTGACAGGCACCCTGATATCTGGACCTGCCCAGTCATTTGTGCACAAGCTTTTGTTGGTTTAGCTATGGGTCCTCCAGATTACACTAAACCAAAAGGGATTCTTTAAAAAAAAAAAAAAAAGATTGAATGTCAAAGCTTTTCTACAAAAAAAAAGAACAGCTCTTTAAACCTAAAATAAATAAATCACGCAACCAGGTGACTTGTTTTTGTCATTTAAAATTCAGGGGAAAAAAGTGAAAACTGAATAATTGGTGAAACCAATGACTCTTTTCCAGAACTTGAAGATTTGCAGCATACGAAGCTACACCTGCACAACACTGCTTACCGTTTTTCACTTTTCTTTGTAATGTTGATGTTGAACATTTTGTGCTGCAGCCTCAAAAGATCAAAGGGGATTAAATTAGACATGTAAACACTGTTTGATGGATTATAATTAAAGTTACAGTTAAGGTTGTCCTCCCTGAATAAGTTCAATCATAATGAGAGAATAAATTCATCTATTTTATAACAAAATGTGTTTATTTGTAAATTCTTTTGGGACTTTGTTAGCACAAAAAAAGGTGAGAAGCTTGTTTGCTTAAAAACACATTGTTACTTTCATGTTTCCTGTCTTATAGAATAAGCTCCCAGCTCATGTAAGAGAGGCTGACACAGTTTCTACATTCAAAGTTAGGCTTAAAACATTCCTCTTTGGACAGGCTTATTGCCAGTCTAGCTAATAATCAGAGAATATCTAACTTTCCGCTGCCCCGTCCTCACCTATTTTAATAAAGTTTTGGGGAATAATTATCATTTTCATTACATCCATTGTACATCCTTTTCCACAGAGCTAAGCAGAAGGAAGATGGTTTGATTAACCGGGCCATGGCGGCTCATTCCTTTTGCTTAGTGGGTTTATGTAGGCTAAGATTAGATTAATAGTAAATTTTTATTGACATGCTAAAACTGCAAATGTCTACTATTATTATTACCATCAGCTCTTTGTTCCATATTACATGTAACTCACCATTAGCATGTTTGGATTCAATTTAAAAACCAATTAGTTGCTAGTAGACTACTAGAAGTTAGAAACAGGGCTTAGTAGGGTACACTGGAGTTCTGTCCTCTATTACTTCTCTCATCTATTCTTTATCATTTACCCAGTACTATTTTCATTTAGTTCATCATGCCTCTGTTTGGTGCAGTGTAATTCATATGCTGTCCCTGATTCCCACTCCTCTCTGGGAGAGTGGGAGAGATTCCAGGTGGATTGTCTGTGCTCCTGTCTTTGGCTGTGCACCTCGCCTCTGGATCGTCTCGCACCCCCAGCTGCCCCGCAGTTTCATCTGGATGAAGCCCATCTGCTACACTATTCAATGTAGTTATTTAATCATGCAGTTGTTTTTCAAACATGTTGTAGAGTTAGATAAGCGAATTCTTCTTTAACAGTTCTAGCACATCGCCTGTCCATCCTGGGAGAGGATCCCTCGTTCATGTTTGCATCACTGAGGTTTCTCAATTTTTGTCCCCAAATTCTGTTTTTCAGTGAATTTTTTTCTCACTGAGAAGAAGGGTCTAAGGGCAGGGATGCCATGTTAGCTTAATCTGTTTAGTTTAATTTAGCAACCAGCTATTTTTTATATGTTGATGACTGGCCTTATGTTTTTTACATAAATACTGGTGTGAAGTCCATTGAGACAGCTATGGTTGTGATTTTGGACTAAATAAATCAATTTGATTTGAACTCTTAAACAAATACCAAGCATATGACTTGTTAGGTCTAATTAAAACATTAGTGAGAGTAGACTCCCATACAGGCTTATCTGTTGTCTGTGGAAGGTTGCTCCTTGAACTCTAAAATGCTACACAATTACAGCACCTTCTCTTCAGATTATCCATTTTCTTGCCAAAGTTTAACAACTTTAAGTTTTTTACTTTTTGGAGATGCAAACTTGACCTTTGCTTTGTTGGTCAATATTCAAAACTTGTTGTTGCACAGGTCTTAGCTCTGTGATTGTTCACTTTATACAGCCCCTACTCCCAAGAGCTTACTATTCGTGTACTTTTTTATGTCATTATAATTTTATTACAGTTATATCGGGTTTCTTATGGCCCTGAGATATATATATATATATATATATATATATATATATATATATATATATAATGTGTATGTGTGTATGTAATGCTCATTAACTTACAAAATTGACCAATAAATATAGAACTGTCTGATTAAAAGCTGCATTTTTAATGGGCTACTTACCAATCCTTTGGCATTATCTCCCTCCTCAAGCATAACTCAATCAGTTTGTTCCTTTTCTCTGCTAGAGCAATCATCTTCTGTCATATCAAATCACTTCACTGCTCACTTCTCTGTATCTGCCATTTCAGAGATCAATCAGTGCACTTATCCTCCTCACCATTCACTTCAAGGTTCCTCAGTCCTGCTCTGAGCTCATCAGCAGTCCAGGAACTTCATGTTGCTCTAGATTCTCATAATCGTTCTTGATTCTAAGGTTGAACAGTTTGAGTACACAACTTGGGATAATCTGCCTCTTAAAAGTACAATGTCACAATGAGTCTGGGGTCAAAGATCAAGCACAAGACTACAAACACATCGCTCAGATTGAATGCTTTCTGAGCCAAATGTTTGGGTTTATGACAAATTTGCTACAAATGACTTTTTTTTTTTCATTTAGCTTAGCTAATCTTGGGTTTGCAGTTGACCTAGTTGTGGCAAGAGTTTCCTTTGGTTAGCATTGCCTAAATGAGAATACTGATTTAAGATGTACAACTAATTTAAGGAAGTACAAAGAAACCAGAATCAGTCCTCCAAACGGGTCCAAAAGTTATCTATGTACTTCTTTTGAAGAACCAAACTCCCTTTAAGAGAGATGAAGATTTTTCCAATGTGAAATAAAACAACATGACAATAGATTTGAAAAGTCTGATGCATTTTAAAAAAAAAAGTGTGTGCACCAAGAAATATGGGTTAATACAAAAAAGCAGAAACAGGATGAAGCCAGAGAGGTTGCTGCTGAATGAATAAGGACCCAAGATCACAGAGATTGTTGATAAGTTGTCAAAGTACAACAGAAATGTTACAGTTTAGCAATCTGACCAGAATAAGAGGAAGTGGAAGTCTTGGGTGTTAAATATTTCATTTAATCTGTTCTCATGGAAAGTAAAGTGTTTAAGTCTATGTCACATGTTGCTACTGTACTGTGTCTGGGTGTGTATAGCAACTAGGAAAAAAGATTAAAAGAGCCAATTAACATATTATGTACTCTACAGTTGGTTGACTAATATGTGGGAATAGGTTATGAGTATGAGAATAGGTAAAAGAAACTGACTTGACACTTAATTTGTAGTCCACCACAGAGGAAGATGAAAAGAGCTGGGTTATTATGAAGCATATTGCCGTTTAGTTTGCTACCATTAACTGAATTACTTACTCGATGGGACAATTGAATTCCCTCCCAACTCCCTAACTACTAAAGAGATATAGTGCGGTGCTATGGTACCTTGAATTCTAAAAACAATTCGGACACCACACTCACCACTACGGCAAATATACCGTCACCAGTTTTGCAAATTAAAATCTAATAAATATAAAAAATGACAGACTATTAATAAATCTACTTTGCTGTGAAGATAAAAACTTGGATGGTTTATCAAAATACATGTAAATCAATTTTTTTCCACATGAAAAGTCATCCAAATGCAAAGGCATTTGGCCTATAATTGCCAGTCTAGTAATCATTGATGCACAGCTTTTTTTTGTTGTTTGTTTTTATTTTATTTTGCAGAGACTTTTGGGACATTTCTAGGGCAACTAGAATTTTAATAGAAGGAATTGTAGATTTTTTTTTGTTGAGCAAACATATAAGAGCTGAAGACCTCTTGTGTTGGACAGATGTTACTGTTTCAATAGGAGGTTATGAATTTTCTGACACACCAGTTGTGTATTTGTGTAAACCCCTTTTGTATTTCAGGCTAAACTTTATTTATGTTGGTATACTGTTTTTTGTTGGTCTGGGTGGAAAAGAAGACAGAAAAAGAGAGTGGGATGGTAGAGATGGGGGTAAGGGTATGAAAGAAAGCATAAAAGGAAAACGAAAAGAAACAGCTTTTTGGGATGCTTTTCCAGAGTTTGTTTGTATTAGAGGGTATCTCTGCCAGGCACCAGTAATTACAGTTTCTGCACTGTTTGAGTTGGAGCCACAGGCTTACCGTAAAATGTCTGGCACATATCAGCAGGGAACACAAGCACAGGGTTGTCACCTGAGGGATACTGCCATTACATGACAAAAGTGAGTAGGTCATTTCATTTACTATTTAGTTAGGTAACCCCTGTCAGACCCGCAGCTACACACAGCAGTGGGAATGCATGAAGATCGACTACAAATGAGAGTGCTGACCTGCCTGGGTCAACATTTTGAAAAACAATTTGTGCTAACAATTTGCTGGAGATATCAGTTGGCAAAATGTGTCTCATTGCTTATTTTTGACTAATGGATCAGGTGCAGGACTATTATAAATTCTGCGATTAACATCACTACTTCTCCCTGAAGAAAAATGCATCTTGAACACCACTCCAGGCAAAGACGAGGGATTTATGAAGTATAGCTTAATCAGATGAGAAGACTTCATATCTGCACCATAAATTTTAACTCTGGGATTGTGGTTTCACTTAGAATCTGTTTGAACTTGTGAATTATGCAATATTTTAGGGATTTTGATTGGGAAGCACATACAAGTTAAGATCATTTGGTGCTTCACAGTTCAATAAGAGCATTTTCTTTTAAAAATGTTGTTTATTAGATTAAAAAAAAGATTGAAAAAAGATACATAAAGAAAGCAAGTTACAAGGAAACATAATAATTCATGTGATTGTTTTGATAAGAAAAATCAATAGAGGCAAACAAGCATTGCTAGCATGCCATATGAAACTTGTCAACATCCAAAAATATGTTCTCATATAGAAATTATCACTTATAATGCTTCTTTTCGATGGGAACCACAGAGTAGAAACGGAAAGGCTTTCAGTTGCTGCAAAATAAAAGTTCTTCTGTTCTGACTTCATCATTTCTAAGAAAAAAAGCCTGTTCATTTTGTGTGACACCAGGTATCTGACTTTCAGAAATATCAGAGTGCTCTTAATGACCAATACATTTGTAAGGTAATTTGGGAAGCGTTTTCCTTTTGACACTTAGATGTAAATTACTTTTTTTGTAGTATTAAAAAGGGATACACATTATAGTAAATGGCATATACTCGTACAGCGCTTTTCTACCTTTCTTAAAGGCCAAAAGCACTGTACAGTCACAGTCCCATTGACACACTGCTGACAGTTCCACTGCCGAACACTGGCATCAACCTATAACTACCAGAGGCAATGTTGGATTCCGTGTCTTGCCCAAAGTTAGTAAGACACATAGAAGGGCAAGGCCGGAATCAAACCTGCAATCTCCTGATCAGAAGTCGATCGCCCCATCTCTGTACCACTGCCCCCTTAAATAATTAAATTGTGGTGATGAATCTGTTGAAGCAATGTTGATCAACTTTAAAAAGCTCTCTTCTCATTCGAAGAGTTTAAAGTTTTGTCGTGCTCATTATTGGTTTTCTAGCGTCTAGCTTGTTTCACTTTACACTGAGAGTGGAATATCCTAACCTCACACTGCATGCATGCATGGTGTGGCTGCGGAGTGGTCTAGCTACAGCAGATGACTCACACTGGCTACGGATGGCTTGCGGTCCTGCTGCAGCCACAGGCTGTACTGCCAACCTTACCGACCTCCAAACTCGCATATGTTCACGTGATAACTCACCATTTTTATAGGAAGTACTAGTAAACAAACCCTCATTCCGCAAACCCTCATTCTGCTATGATTTTGGATTATATTCACACTTCTGTGTGACTCGTCTTCATACAATGGGTAAGCACAAAACTTGTATTAACTCTTGACTTATGTAAGGGTTAAATGTACATATTTGATTGTTTTATTTTGACAAACGTACAGAATGCACTACACTCTCTTGCAGGATTTCCAGTTTACGTTGTTTCATTTGCCCCAATTTCACAATAAAGTGCTCCAGGCAGCTCCAGCGTCTGGCAAAAATTTGAAGCCAGTGATATGGAAATGGAGCGCCACAGAGGCCGGACCCCAGAGGACGGACCGGCCTGGATGCAGTGTAAGTTCCTTTCGCACTTTTCCTGTTACATAAAGACTCCATAAAGACAGACCCAGGGAACTGAAGAGTAGGGTTGTGCACCGAAATTCGGTTCTAAGTTGGAACCGTTACAACTCACACGGTTCTACCAAAACCAACAGAAGTTGCTGCATTCGTTTCCTCATTTTGGTGCTTAGTTTCAGTGAAGGTCTTATTCTCTTAGCCAGGACATGTCAATCACTCCTACTCTGTTTCAGTACTTTGAAGTTCTAGCCTGTGATAGTGGGCGGGCTCATAAAAGACCGGTGACTGACGGGCCGAGCGCGAGTGCATGCTTCCAAAACGCTGAAGTTGAAGCACTCAAAGGTCTGGCTGCATTTCTCAGCGAAAACTGAAAATTCAACGACGTGCAGCAAAATGATCTTGTGTGGCAGAGGTAACAGCTAAAAGCTCAGCAAGCACTTGACAACGCATGGGATTGCATTAAATGCTGAAAATTGTGCAGTCTTTCACTGCCTGCAGGGAGGAAAAAATGAATTCACACCTGCATGTCCTACGGAGCTAGCATGAACATTTTGGGCCTAGAGGAACCTGGTGAGGAGGACCCCAGACCTGAAATATCATCTGATGGAGATGATTGTGACAGCAGCAGCAGTCATTCTACTCTGGGAGAGTAACATAACATCCTCCTGATTGGAATAAGTGACATAGATGCCCCCTGCTCCAACGCAACCAAAACTTGCCCAGATGGATTGAGAGCGTATACACAACATTTTTACTTTTATGTGTTTGTAAAAAATGTTTTTTCTTTAACAGGGATGTTGTGTAAAGGGTGTCTTTACTCAGGTCAGTAGCTTCACTTGCTTTGAAAATTCCTAGGAACATCATACTCATCTGCAAGTTCAGCACTTAAAATGTATTTAAACAATAAAAAATAAAGAGATATAGCAATATTTTTACACATAAATGTACACAGTGGAGATTCATTCATTTAAATATTTTATGCAAATGATCAGATATTTTTTACTACTATAGAGTTGAACTTCTTAAAGAATCTCTGCAGGAAAAAAAAAGAAGAAAAAAAAAGTGTTTTTGCATGAAAGTTTATTGAAAAAAAGAGACAAAAAAAATCATACAAATACAATTATAAGGCTTTTTATACATTAACCTAAATGGCTGTATAGGTTTATAAAAATATTTTAAAAGCTCCACTAGCCATAATTAAATGGTGTACACATTATTCAATCAATAGTACAATGTAGAATCTGTACATCAAGTCTCATAGTGGCCTCCTAACCTAATCAGTCTACTCACAGTATTAGTTTACTTTTGTGGGATTTCTGAAATGTGACTTCTTCTTTTAAGGTTGCTTTTTTACCCACTGGAAAAGCCCATTCACATTTTATTACTTTTATGCCTTTCTTATCTCACCAGTTTGTTGTCAGCATCTGTCACAAGATCTAACAACTGCTGTGCACAAGAAGAAACTAGATTTTGAAAAAACAATTGTCAGTGTCTCAACAGCAGATGCTCATTGACTCATTCTATTGGTAGGTTGAACTGTTTCCAGTTATGCAGGGATTGTGTTGGGAATTATGATGAAAACAAAGACAATTTTAAATAATATTTTCACTTGGTAGATAGAAAAAAAGTAAAGGAAGAAAGGGAATCAAGGCCAGTGAGCAATATTTATAAAAATATATTTCACGAAGTAGGAAACAATACAGGGTTTCTTAGATTACAGTACAAGGAGTAAATAATTGAACATACACATTTATAAGCATTAAAGCACGGTATAAAATATGATCTGCATGTAGGACTATTCCATATATATTGTTTAGTCTACTGAGAACTGCCATAATACTGTATCAGTAAAAACTGAGAACGCACGCTGCTGTAGTGCCATCAAAAAGTTTCATTATGTGCAGGAGCTAACGTGCAGAGACAAAACCTACCACCTCATCGAAAGCTAATGACGTTAGCAGTAACTTTATGTACAGTATAAGTCTTTTTAATTGTTATCATACAGTGTAAGCACAAAATGCACATGGTCTGGATCTGTGATCAGGTTTTACTTGGGCTAATTCCAGCTGTGTGTCATAAATGGGTTTTAATGTTTGCAGGGAGTCACAGTATTGAACTATTGTGCTCACAAGCTCACTAGCTGCACCCCACAATGCGGTGTGAGTCATATCTTGTTCTGATTTAGCATGTGTCAAAGGGATCTCACTCCCACATGCCCAATTAATCCCTTCATCTGTGTTATTTGCCTGCTTACATCTGGTCTACATCATCAAAGAGTCCATGATATGGTTTTGACTTGTTTGAACTAACGCTCAAATAGCTGAAAAAAGCTGAATGAGAAATAATCTAAACACACTTCAAATAGTCGGCACAGGAAAAAAAAGACCTTTAGGACAGATTTACAAAAACTGCTAGAACAGTAATGAAGAAGTAGCACATGTCTGTCAAAAAACAGTAAATTACAATTGTATTTAATGTTGCTTCTGTAAAAAGAAGGCCTCAGAGTTTCTACATTTCTCTTTTTTGTCTTCACATCGGTCTTTAATAGGCTAATAACACTTTCAACCCACATCTGTACCATGTAAATACAAAGATTTGTATAAAGCAAGCCGTTCCAGGCTTTTGATAGTTTACAAATGTGGCCACCAGAGAGCATATCAAATTTAGACAAATTTGCTTTAAAGCCAACACTGGTTTTGTCCTTTCTGCTTTGTTTCCATCTTCTCAAACCAAACATACATTCATCATGTTAATGTAGACCATATATTGCTTTTTTTTCCCCTATTCCATTTTGTTCCACTTCACCGTTTAGCTGGGCGGCTCAAGGAGACAAGAATGAAGAGTCCTACCACAGCTTCTATATTCCAGCTTGACGTCCATGGAGCATTGAGTATTTTGTCCATTCAAGCTTCAGAGAACCCGGCAACATCCACTTACTGGGCAACTACCAGCAACGCCAGGGTTTTTTCTGCTACTGGCAGTCACAGAAAATGACTAACACCCAAAATACTGCTAGACACTCCACAACGGAATCTAAGTCACACTCCACAAGAATCATAGATCTCCTAATAAAGACATTGTTTGGCTCAACAGTTACAATGCGCTTGACTTAGAGGATGATAACTGCTATACCTCACTCTATAAAGATTACAAAAAGTGTCCTCCCTTGGTTTTTTTTCTTTTTTTTCTTCATTTTAAACACCTGTTTCTAAAAGCCAGCAAACCTTCTAGCGTTAAATACACAAGTATGTGGACAGAAAAAAAAAATCTCAAAGGTCTTTATAACCAACAAACCAAAGGTCAGGTCTCACGGTCGCTCTCACCCACTGAGTAGAGCTCCCCAAGTCTTCTGAAGCGTGGGCCCCACTCTCTGAGATAGTCAAAGTTCTGGTCTGAGTCTGATGAGACCGTCTCCAGTGAACTGAGTGAGCCGGCAACAGATCCCCGGCCTTCGTATCCATAGATCTGGATGGAGTCATAAGGCGGCGCCGTCGGATCGTTGTCTGCCTCATGCAGCCGAATATTAATGAATTCGTCTACGTCCACACCGTTCGGGCCTGAGTGTTGGCCTGCCCGTGGCATGAACTGCAAGTCAGGCTTGATGTCTTTGCGTGGTAGGTAACCGTTGATGCCGTCGGGGTTCTGCAACGTTGCAATGTCAAAGGCCTCAGTATCCTCCTCGCCGCCCCCTTCGTCATCATATCGGATAATGTTCTCCCTCACATCTTCGTCATCTTTGATGATGAGAGGCTCATTCTTGTGTCTCCTCAAGGTCACAAATAGTACTACTATTACTATCAGAAAAACAGATAAACACAAACGGGAAAGAAGAGAAGAAAAGCTAGGTCATGCTTCGTCACTCATCTTACAATATCAAACCAAATCAAGGTTAAAATGACACAGCTCACCTAGCAGGAGGATAATGCAGGCTAAGATGGCAATAAGTGCTCCCATACTGAGGCCAATAGGTAAGACATAGGCCTCGACGTTGCAGGATTGGACAATTCCTTCCTTGCTGCACCCACAGACTCTGATGGTCAATGTGTTGGTGCTGCTCATCGGTGGCTGTCCATTGTCTGTCACGATGATTGGCAGGAAGTACATCTCTTGTTTTTGTCGTCTGAAGGTGTCATGCTTGGCTAGAATGCTGATTGAATTGTCTGTGTGAGATGGTTGAAGACAGAGGAAATTTTGCAAGAATGAGTGTCTGATAAAAAAATTTCAGGCTGACACCAACAAAAAAATTTTTTCAAACTGTGTGAAGATCAGTGCAGCATGACGGTAAATTAACTTTATATCCTTCATCATTATGCATGAGTGGGCTTCCACATTTCATAGCTGTTTCTTATTACATTTATTGGCTTCCTTTCTTCAATTTTCAGTTTTAAAGATTCTGAAGGAAGGCGAGCCAAAGTTTGCCATTCCTCTTTAAAAACTGAGAAAATAAGGGGCAACTGCAGGCTGAGAAGAAGGCACATGTCGACCCAGAAAGGTGCCAGCTGCTCATGGATGGCACTTCTCTGAAGCTGTCTGCTCATTAGCTGGCACTCCTCACCCTGCACACATTATCAAACACTTGCATTCCCATAAGAATCTACTCCTGCTGATCTTATTGAAAACACACAAGATTTCTGATAGTCAAACCTTTGCCTCATTTCTTGAGAGAGCACTGAACAAAGAAGGAACAGAGGAGTTACAGAGAAAAGGGCTACGTTGAAACTTTTGCATTGACATAGCAAACTTAATCAAAAGATGGAACGCCTAATGATAAGAATCACTTGCTTTGCACAATCTGTAATTGATGTGAGCATATGCTCCGATTTATTTTCTTACAAGTGCTGCCACTAAGTGGTACATTCTGCTTTTTGAGCACCAGCATGTCCCACTGCATTTGGATCATTCAGCAGCAATTCTGAAACTCCAAGAATCAACTAACATTGCAAGTTCTTGTTTGTACTTCTCACTTCTTTGGGCAACATTCATGATAAAAATAGAGACATGGAATGTGTTTTTCTTGCAAGGCCAAACTGTAAAGTAGTCAGTTGCTCAAGGAGAAAGAAAACTGAGCAGAAAGACTTTCCTTTGATTGAACTTACTGTAATTTGAACAAAGCTTCCATGGCAACAGTGTTTCATAACTCTTTTTTAACTATAAAACACGTTAAATGGCCAGTTTAATGGTGTGAGAAGCATTTTTGAATAGCTCTTTTTATTTTTGTGAGTAAAGAAAAAAAATTGAGGCTACAGATGACAGCATTGACAGTTAAGTTTTTTTCTTGCTTTCAAAATGTCAGAAGACGTTGAGAGGCGCCTTCACAGGGCACTGTAAGAAACTAAACAAGCTCGTTAAAAGAGCTGGCTCTGTCCTAGACTGCACACTGCACACAATCGGGGAGGTGGCAGACACAAGGTGGTGAAACTGACATCCATCATGGATGACCCCTCCCACCCCCAGCACCACACTGTGGAAACTCCGAACGGTTCTTTTACAACGAGACCGTTACACTCGCAGTGCAAGAAACAGCACTACCAATGTTCATTCTTTCCAGCAGTGATACAACTCTACAACACATCACTGCAGTGACACATAAAATCCAATATTTTGCACAGAATGCCTTCTTTTGGCACAGTTTAGAAATGCTTACTCTTTTTATTGGAGGATGTTGTTGTTTTTCTTACAACCACTGCCACTGTAACAAAGGGATTTCCCCATTACAGGATAAATAGTTAATCTTTCTATCTAAGATTGCACAATCAGCTATATACTCCCTCATTTATGGACATCAAAGTAGCGAAACCTGAAAGCTTTTAGAAGCTAAGATGAAAGTTAGTCATGTTGTTTGGCCAACATTGGTCAAAGTTTCTGTTCCATATTTATTGATATGGATTGTCTCTTGTGTTTTGGTTTCGAGGTTTTATTTTGATTTGTTCTGTGCAGGTTGGCTGTGACTTACCCTGGATGCCCCGGCCCTTCCTGGGTTCTCTGGGAGATGGTAACATTTAAGACTTCTGTTTAAAGAGGTGTCTCTGTCCTCGTCAATGTGTCTTTTGTGCTTTATATTTTTCTTTCCAGTATTATGCTGCATTACTGTTCTTTGTTTTTCAACTTTTTCCCATGCTTCTAGTGATTTTTTGGGGGAGTTATTAAAATATTTTGACCATTTGGATTTGTTGAGTCCGTCCTACCTCTGAGGTTCCTGCTACCAGTCAACTGTAACATTTGTAGCATATTTCAGGAAGATTGTTCGCTTTTTAAACATGTCCTAAAATGGTGTTTTGGTTGTTTTCAACATGTTCTTGTGACATTTTTCTAATAATGGAGAACATATATGTGCATATAAAAAATCAAGCCAAAAATAGCATTTCTGAGTATTTATTTAGTGACATTGTTGTGAATCAGGAGCAGACAAAAAAATTAAGTAAGTATTAAGTAATTGAAAAAGAGATCACAAAGAAAAGACAATGGACAGGCCACAAGCTCAAGTTCAAAATTGCTCGCCATTTTAGTTACAGTGGTAATGTTAGGTTGGGGGGTGTAAGGGGGATGTTTGCTAGCGGAAGGGTGTGTAAACAGAGAGCTCTCAGTTGCTCTGTGCCATAGTAATATATTTTGGTCTTCAACTGCTGATAATTATCATGTCAATTTGGACCTACTCATCCTCCATCTGCATTGTAAAAGATGCTTGTTGCAGCAGTTATGTATAGAAATATGCTTCTCAGAGCAGGTTTCCTTACAATTGCCCTGACATGTGGTAACACATTTTGAATTTAGCTAACACAAAAACTTTGGTGTGTAATTGCTGCACAAATTAAATGCAAAATTATCTGTAATGAGCTTAGTAAAAAAAAATAAAAATAAAAAGTGACCCGAGATCCTGGAAAGCTTAACCTTATATTTCAAACGTGTCTCCCAAGTGTCCATCATGATCTGACAGGAGCTTGTTTTTAAGATTTTGCAATATTAGAATCTTGTTCTCTATCCTACTGATTACGGGTTGCTGTGATCTGCTGTATCCTTGCCTACTAAATGGTAGGCTGCCAGGGATCTCAATATGTTGTGTACAGCTGGTCAGAACCTCAGCCATTTTTCCCATGACAGGCAACCCTTAACCTCTTCATTTTGCAATCCCTACAATTAGACTCATCATCGCAAACAAAAGCCACGCTCAGAGGCTTACAGAGGCCCTGCTGCTCTTCACTGAAGTGTCTCCCACAGCTGCCGATTCGGATAGAAATAGTGACTGAAGTGCTGGGGTGGGGTGGTGCAGTGCGATGGGCTTCTTTTCTCTGGCTGGCATTAACAATAATATGGACAATTGGTGGGTGTAAAGTGGAATGTAATATGTTGCAGAAGAACAACAACACATATTTACTTTGGTTTCAGGCAAGAACAACACAATGAAGTATGTTCTGCTGCTGTAGTTTTGTGGTAAAACTTTTCCAGAAGAACTTTTAGGCTTTACACCTAAACAGTGTTGTCAGATTGGGTGGTTTTGAATCTGACTTTGCAGGCAAGAACTGCTTTGTGCAGGTGGGCATAATTTGGGCAGGTCTGGGGTCAGTTCAGCAGTTTTTAGTTCTTTACTGAACTTTGTTTCAACCAGGGATATAAGGTCAGGGGAGACATTGTCATCATTCTCACCTGACATCATGAGATGTATAGCTACTAAAAATAAAATACATGTGTTCTCTACTCTGTTCCATAAATTCAATTTTATTCTTTTTTCTGAAAAGATAGTATGAGGCTTTTTGTGATGCTATTATAAAAACAAAAGATCATTTGTTTTGCAAAAGGCATTTATATTTTTGGGAGGATTTTTACTGTTGGTGTTGCACAATATTTTTTGACAATACACAATTAGAAAAACACCAAATACTTTTTGGAGTAATCTCAGATAAGCTATTTTTTCTGTTTAATTAATACTTGGAAATGTTTTATTTCAGAAGAACATTTTTCCTAAACCAACCACACTCAAAAATGTTTCCTAAGGAGATTGTATTATATGTTACCTTAATTCATTTCATATGACAACAATGAAAGAACAATTTCATTACATTGTTCAAGATAATAAGTTATATGAGTACCCTTATACTTGATTATTTGTTGTTTTTGTCCCTTTCCTTTTTCTTTTATTTATTTGTCTTTTGGATGGTTCTTGCATGTGAGCTCTTATTGGTTCTTCGTTCTTCTTTGTTCCTTGTGGTTGCTAATGATGCTTAGTAGGAGTCCATTATTTTATGTTTTGCTCTGACTGAGTGCAAACATGGCAGCTGTAATACCATTAGAGATGTAAGATGTCTCATAGTTGTACTTTGAATTAAAATTAAAATGGGAAGTAGCAACTTTAATAATAATTCATGCTAATTACAGCTATTTGGTCACTGACAAACTTTATGGGCGTTTTTTTTTTTTTTTTTTTTTTTTTTTTTTTGGGGTTTTTTTTTTTTTTTTTTTTTTTTTTTTGTGGGGTCTGTCGGTTAATAGATGAGTTTTGGGATGAGAAAATGTGGCTCTATCTGGCAACGCTGCACCTAAAAAATGCATTACTTTTGAACAAAAAGGTTTCTTCAGAAATATTTTCTATGATATACTCTCTGAAAATCATCAGTTCAGATCAAATCTGTACTTATTTCAATGCTTTTACCCCTGTTTTCCCATATTCCGACCGTTTTATGTGAAAGGGAGTAAATTTAAAATAATAATAATAATATTTTTTTTCTTATTATTTATTCAGAAAAAATGATTAAATTTCCCCCAGAATTTTGAATTGTTACAAACCATTGTACCAATATTTCTTTGTCCCTTTTCGTTATTGCTTTTTAAAATAAAAAGTTTTCCACTTTTTTCCATTGTTAATTAATGTTAATTAATGTCCATTTTATGACCTGTTTTTTGATGTGAATTCTTCCATCAAAAAGAGGTTGGAGTCTTTTAGCCAGCAGTCTCTACGTTAAAACAGAAGGCTTCAACATCCCATATGAAGGCTTTTTTTTTTTGCCCAAAGCTGAAAACTTTACACGTCAGCCTTTTTAGAACCAGCAGTAGGAAGGGAGGCATGAGACTAGGAGACAGATACAGACTTTTCAAAATGACCAATAATGTAATAGGAATATTTAGAAGATGAATTTAGTGCCATCTGCCATGAAACTTCTCCTAGGAAGTTGCCCTACATTGAGCTGCAAGACTTCAACAAAAACCCATTTAGAACCAAATCATTTAGTTTCCGTCAAATGGACTCTGGAGAAAAAAGGCTTGACTCTTAAACAGTTGCCCATCTGCTAACTAAGCTGCAGTGATTTATCAAAAGAAAAAAAAATACATGCAGTGGGTTTCAGACAAAACTTTATGTTTTCACCTTCCAGTTCCACAAATTTCCTGTTTCTCACCTTGATTGTTTTTGATGGTGAAATTGGGATTGTTGAGCATTTCCGGGACGAGACGATAGTTAAAATAGTGGCCTTGAATAGGATCATCTTTGTCTACAGCGCTGATGGTCTGGATGACCTGTTTTAAGAGAAACAACCAGAAGCTATAAAAGGGAAGACTCAGCATCGTAAGAGAAGCCCACCCATTCATTGTTGCAGGTTTGCTGCCGCACACTGCTGCAATGTAACGCAGGCTGGATCCCACCTGCTAAAATATATGTTTATTCTTGGAGCTTAAGATCATTATCAATAAAGTTCTGTCCAGCCTGGCACACGTTCAGGCCCCTGGCTCAATCTGTTCATCTGTCATCATAGGTCTTATCACACTGATGTATTTGGGATTGATTGGAAATCAGAATTCAGGCTGTGGAGTACGGTTTTCCTTTTTTCTTCTCCTTTTTTTCTCCCTTTTCAACAAAGCTCTCTATTGTTTGTGCGTAGGTCCCCTGGATGAGGTCGATAGATGAGAAAGAATGCTAAGTACTCGTCCAGGGTTTTTGGCTACGGACAGCATTGTACCATCTGGAAGAAGACATGAAAGACTGTCTTGAATTATGATCCACTCTGATCAATTCTGACTGCTCTCATTTTCCTCTTTGCTCTGTGTGGGCTTATCAAGAGAGGACTGTTTCAGAGAAAGAGCACCATACTCCCACCTCTGTGGTTTTCCTGTGAAATAAACAGGCTATAATTCATTGTGGTCAATCATTACAGGGGAGGAAAAAGGAAGAAAAAAAAGACGGAATAAGAAAGTGATAGATTGCTGCTTAGATGAATGAGTCTTGCCTTACCTGTCCAGTTTTTCCATTTTCACACAGAAAGGCCTCGTATTCTGTGGCAAATTCAGGGGCATTGTCATTAATGTCCATTACTCTGATGGCCACAATTGCCCTTGATATTGGACTGTGGTTTCCTAAGATAGATATAGAGATGGATAGACAGATTTAAAAGAAGGGGAGGAAAAAAGGTAGTGATGAGTCAGTTGGAGCTAATAAAAGGCACTGGAATAAAAAAGTTGCCTGTGTAATGTGAAGTAAATTCTGTGACCTAGTTTTAATTTCCTTTTTTTTCATTTTTACTTCTCCCTTCATTTCCTTAGCTGATGGGAAGATGGCTGATAAGCTACGCCAATCTTTGTTTCAAATGGTATCAATGAGGCAACACAGCAACTGAGGCAACAGCAAAGAACAAGTTCCATTCAAAGTGCTTTAGAAAACTCGCAGTACACTGTAATGTTTAATCATGAGGGTTTACAACATGCATATTAATGAGTCATTGGGAACCAAAGTCTGAAATGACAACAAGAGGCAAATTAATTAGATGAGATTGTGAGTAAAATTATCCATCCCTGTTGACTGACAGTCCCAGTCAAGGTTTTCTGTGGCTAACAGTTGAACAATCAGTGAGGCGATAGCCAACTTTTGAAACAAACAATTATTAATTGAGATAAGAGAGAGGTGCCACTTTTTGACTCAGAATGCTGGTGTTTTTTTTTTTTTTTCTTTTTTACAGTTTGGTTCATTGCAGTCTTGCACATAATTTCCACAGTTGAAAGTTGAATATCCTTGGTTTAACAAGACTTAGTGGTAGAGAATTAGGTGGAACTCAACATAGCAGTCTAACTATTGATTGCCAATAGTTGGTTCTAACCAGACTTTTTTTGACCAAAAACAAAATTTATGTTGAAAATGCACCATCTTAAAGGCTCACTATGATCATCTTTTTATCTATTATAAAATAATTCTCACTGGAATTTTAATTTATAGGATATAGCCAGAAATGCAATTTTGAGCCTAATTTTCTAAAAACGTGTCAGAAAAATGCCACTAGAACATGTTAAAAACACCAAAAAGCAATTTTTGTCAGGATAGGTCTTTGAAGTGTTTGAATGTTGCCACTCAATATAGAAAGAACACAATCGAACACGTTTACTACACAGTTCCACTGTGTTATCTCTTAATATATTATTGGTGGCTAACTCAAAGGCGTTACAGTTGTTACATGGTGTATGCAATATGATTAATACATCTAGCAATAGAACAAGAAGCCATATTAGGACTTCCAAGCTAAACTATTTCCATCCCAAACTTTGTTCCTCAGATGAGGCACGGCTTTGATGCACATACAGTAACAGACATATCCAATCAATCAGAAATAGTTATCTATCCAAATGTCTCTGGTGAAGTGATATAGAACAGTCTCGAGTGCATTGGGTATTAACTGATGCTGTTTTTGGAAGTAAAATTCTGTCTTTTTGTCAAGTTCTAAATTCAATTTGCCACAGTGGAGCAATTAAACACGCTTAGGTTCAGGAAAAGTGCAATGACTCCCCCAGGCTTCTCTACATGGCCTGCATGTAATTTTGTATCTTTTAAATGATGCCTTTTTCCATAAAAAACAAACAGAAAGCAGTGGACTGAATTCAAGGCCTTCAGTGCTCCAACAGACAAGTCAAAAAGAGCTAAGCAGAAAGGTGAGTTGAAATTGACAGAGAGATAGACAGTGATAGATGGATTAGAGCAGTGGGAGGTTGAGCCGCGCCCCCTCCCCACACAAGTGATTTTCCCCCCAGCAGCAGGCAGGGAATAGAATCTGATTAGTCAGATGTCAACTGGTGCAAGGCAGCAGAACGAGCCTCCGTTTG
This sequence comes from Adrianichthys oophorus, assembly GCA_036245035.1. Taxonomy (NCBI): domain Eukaryota; kingdom Metazoa; phylum Chordata; class Actinopteri; order Beloniformes; family Adrianichthyidae; genus Adrianichthys; species Adrianichthys oophorus. The sequence continues at coordinate 26,182,115 of BSAI01000104.1, forward strand.
GGTGGCAAATGGCATCGGGATAGAACTGGAAACACATCTATTCCTTTCCACGCCAGAGGAGTCACCACCTTCTACTCCCCATCCGTGAAGAATAGCAAAACTGACGTATTTATTTTGGCAAATTCCTATTAGGTGTTCAATGCTGCTATCTCAAACCACAGTTTCTTTGCCAGAAGGTATGAACGCAATGCGTTCAGCGTATGCGTGCTCAACTTGACAAGACAACCAGCTTCTCAAATGAAAGGCAATCAGCAACGGGCCTCTCCGTGTGTGGGATTTGTCCTTACTGCATGACCAAAACAACGTGACAGTATTTGTGCTTTGATTTTTTTCAACAATTAACAAGTGTTTCCTTTGATTAAAAGAACGAGACAGGCATAGAAAGAGACAGAAAGAAAACGAGGGAGAGATACAGCAGAAGCAGACAGAAAAGTTACAAGCTGTGTAAATTTCGATTCCAATAGCTTAAAGGGGTACATTAAGCTTTATCACATCATACAGCCCCCCTGAAACAATCTCTATGCAAATAAAGCCTTGCATATGGTTGGAGCTGTTTTCAGCTCTGCCGGCAAGATTTTTCTCTGTAGTCAGTGAGTTTGGTTGTTCGCAGATGTTCTTTAATCTGTAATGGATGCTGGCGTTGGAGCAATCCAATCTGAAGCATGTCTTTAAAAGTGTTTATTTGATATGTCTTAATGTTATTGCACTCCCACAAACTTAGAGCGGAGCTGTTTAATTCAATCAAAACTCAGCAAATTAACGTGTTTAATGCCTCTATGGATTTACACGCTAATTGTTTGTCTTATTTTCACAAAACACTCAAAACTCACTGCCTCAAATATTGCTCAACTGTTGAATGGTGCATTGTGTGTTGCAGCCCACTGACTCCTTTGACTGAGAAGACTCATAAAGTCAGTCAGCGGGAGAAGGAAGCCATGTGTCTTCCTGCAGTTGCCTGATTCCAAATCTTGCATGCAAGTGAATTTCTAACAGTCTGCTGACTTACAGGACATTGCAATTCATGAGGCACAATGTGCACAGTGAGGGATAACGGAGCCAGGGGAAGGTACTTACCGACTTCTGTGGCAGTTACTGTGATGTTGTGCCACATGTCTGTCTCTCGGTCCAGCGGTTTGGCCAGCGTGATCTTCCCGTCATCCACATTGATATTAAACTGCCTCTCCAGATCAGTGTGTCGATCAATGAAGTACCTACGAAACAGAAACAAGCATTGAAAATTCAAGTCAAATTGTTTTAGCTAGAGCTCTGCCAGAGCTGTGTTCCATCTTCCTTTGGGTGTTGTGGCTAACAGAGCCTTATTAATCGAGGAAACCTATAGATCAATATGCATTTTAAAACCAGTAGGAAATCAATAATCATCATCTAAGGAATAATTACAGCTTCCATGTGAGCAGTTTTACTGCTTAACATGTCTGAAAAACCCTCCCCCTAACCATGTCAAAGTTCCCCCTTCTGCAAAAAGACCATTAGCACATGTTACTGTATGTCAGGGTAAGAGATGTGGTGTTGTTAACCCTGTTCAGCGTGCCTCAACACTCAATGGCTCCCAAAGGGTTTGCATTAATGAGTCTGGACAGCACTGTGTCACATAGAACACCACGCAGCGGAGGGAGGAGGGATAATGGATGTAATGGAGATGAACCAATGGCCTGTGTGTTAAGAGTGTCCTTTTCTGATTTTAGCAGAATTATGTTGTTTTTCTAAACAACTAGCCACTCACCATCTGGATTTATCTGAACAAGTATCTAAGAGCCCCCCATTGGACAAGTGCTGCAGTGATTCATTTCATTCAGTGGGCAACAGATAATGTAAACCCAGGTGTTTTTTCTTGAACAGTCATCAATCAGAAAACAAATTCTGGATTTGCCAAATAAATAGATTTTTTGGTCATTTTTTGTTCAAATGTTAAAGAATACTTCCAAGCATATAAAGTCAAATCAAGGACCAAAATACATGGAATCTTTAGCAAACCTGTTCTAAAAAGATAATTGATTAGATAAACCCAGATTTATCCTATTCCCAAACTGGCTATGTCAGAGGTGGAAAAAAAAGTCAATGACATGATTTACACCTCGTGCTGCGTGCCCATTGTACCGCCTTTGGTAGGGGTATTATAAAATGGGATAGGACAAGAAGTTAAGCATTGCACTCTCAAAAAAGTAACTTAGATATCATGAAAACCAAACTGTTTTAGCTTCTTATCTATTTACTCTAAGGTCGATGATGTATTTTAAGACAAGGTTAAATCGTGACTGTGATTTAATTAAATATCCTAGTCATTTATCACTCTTATTGGACAAGCTTTTTCCCATGCCGTGTCCTTGCAAATGGTCAATCCCCATCTCATTTCTCTGCGTTTAAATACTGTACCTCTTTTTGATAAAGTAACATCAAGCCTAACAGTTGAAAAGCCATCCATTAATACCTGACGTGTAGGGCCCATCACCAGGCTTAGGTTGGATGTGGCTCTAATTGTGAAAAAGCTGTTTGAGAAAAATAAACTGGCCACCAAAGAGGCACAAGTATTCTTCAGACTGAGATGACTCAGAGCAAACCAAAGCTCAGTCTTTTTGGAAACAAACCAAGACCACCTTGAAAGATGTGTCAGAGAGTGGCTCCTGGTCCCAGACCAGGGTCCGCTTGGGTGTATTCAGACTGAAAATTTGTTACAGATTATTGGGGGAAAGGAACTCTGGTTGACTTTAAGCAAACCAAATGTTTCCAATCTGAATACACCCTAAGGCACATTTAGGAGGTTTTTGCAGAAAGAGAACTTTTGCATAATCTATGCAAGATGATGGCAAAATGCTTTGACCTGATCAACAGAAGGCTTTTGTGAATTCGTACTGTAAAAGCTGAAGATGGTTCAATAAAATGTTTATTTTCACGCAGTGTTCATCAAAAATACTATAGATCCTATTATTCCTGAAAAGGAGCCTGCTTGTAAAAGACACAATTTGAGATTTTTAGAAGTTTAAAATATATTTGTCCCACAAAACAAATGGTGTGAGTATTGATTACAAAGCAGGGCTTCACATTAAAGGCAAGTTTGCTATGCACTCAAAACTGTGAAATTGCTCTTGCATGTTGAAGCAAGCACAGAGATACTTTTTGGGACAAACGCACAAAAACTGCTTTATGAGGAAAAATATTTCGTGGGTCATCTTTGGTTACTTGTCATTTGTTACTGGTCATTTGTTACTGTGTGACTGTAATAAACAGCCTACTCACCCAAAACAAAAAGCTCCAGTGATTCACGTGAACTAATTACACCATGTACTGCATGAGTGTTTCCAGACCTTCGGGACAAACTGTCTCTGTTCATCTCTGGCTGCCTCACTCTCCTTTACAGTCCAACAGTAAGGAAGTTTTTTTTTTTTCTTTCATGCCATCCAACTGGATCTAAAGCTCTTCCTAATCCAAACTCCCAATCCAATTCATTGCAAACCCTCATCCTTACACACTCTTCTCTCTGCTGAGCTTGCCTCTTCTCTCCCCACTCAAGATCTCTTGTGTTGGACTAACTCCTTCATGTCAGTGTAAATCTTTTGGGAGAAATCATTAGTCTTTAAATGATGCAAAAAGAAAGAGATAACACAATGAACAAGAAAAAGCACCATACAAAGTCACAACTGCCTTTGTGATGGGAGTTTGCAGCTTTTACAAGAAAGGTAAGAAATAAAAGAAATAAACCACTGGCCCAGATTCAAATTGTTGGGGAGATGTACCCAGCCGTGACATTTTCATTTTTGAGATGAAATGGTGTAAAATCCTCCAGACGGCGGACTGGGAGAGATCCACAAGGACCTCCCTCCATCCCCCACCCCTACTTTTCCTTGCTTGCCCTGCAGACGCAGCGCACTTTCAAGACAAGCAGACAGCATCAAGCCACCTGGGAACAACCTCTCTCCTGCAGACTGAGAGGATCCCAGTCAAACTTTGACAGCCTCACGTGGAAGCAAGGAGACAGACCCTGAAATGCTCTGCCACCTGTCACTCAAACTGACAGCATGATGTGAAAAGAATTAAAAGCAAATAAAAAAATGATATCCAGTACATTCCTTGTGCAGTTTGTGTGATAGCACTAGTCTGAGTGTTTGCATCATGCAGTTTGGCTTTGCTTTATCTGTTTCAAGGCTTGTAAAGGCACTGGACTGAGCTTGGTGCCAATAGTTAAACATAATGTAGAAGCTGCGCAGGCCAAATGATGCTGCACATGTTTTTGACATTCAGCCTCGTCATAAAACAAACACAGTTCACCAATCAAAGAGCATTGGTGTGACAGGAGCTCCTTTGCATAGAAAAAAATACATGAGCTGTAATCAGTGAGATTGTTATTCTTGTTGCTGTTTATTTAAGGCTCTGCACCCTCACAGATTGTCTGTCAATCAAACAGTATGACCAGGACATCTTCTCTGTTGGAGTTTGTCACTGTGGCAAGTTGAAGCGTCATCAGCCAGACTGACTATCATTCTTTGTTTACTAAAGCAAGATCTTACATGTGACCCAGAATTTTCTCCACTCAGAAGCAAGTTCATCTTTTCTAAATACTTTAGGTATTTTTTAAACAATCTAAATGATAATGCATTGCACTGAATTGTAAAGTAAGAAACTAGATTTACCCTTTTCAAAGTGCAAGCTCCTGCTGTGTCGCTGAAACGTCCCACTGAGATGCAGCAGGAAAAAATGAATAGGAGTGAAAGTTTGTCCCTGTTGGAATGAAATAAATGAGACACAGAAACCTTTGTGAATGGATATTAGAGGCCCTCTGTGCACTGATGTATCAACAGAGCATGTATGAAAAATTACCAGGTCAGTAACTTTAAATCCTGCAGTGACCAGCTATCTCTGTGTTTTGTGTTGTGTGGTTCAGTTCAATTCAATTTAATTTTATTTACATAGCACAAAATCACAACTATAGCCGTCGCAATGGACTTCACACCGGCATTTATGCAAAGAACATAAAGCCAGTCATAAAAAATATAAACAATAGCTGGTTGCTAAACTAAACTAAACAGACTAAGCTAAACTGGCATCCCTGCCCTTAGACCCTCCTTCTCGGTGAGGAAAAACTCTTAAAAAAAGAAAAAAAAAACTATGGTGGGGCAAAAAATAAGAAACTTCAGGGATGCCTACATGAAGGAGGGATCCTATCCCAGGATGGACAGGCGATGTGCTAGAACTGTTAAAGAAGAATTAGCTTATCTAACTCTAAAACTACATGTTTGAATAGTGTAACATATGGGCTTCATCCAGATGAAACTGCGGGGCAGCTGGGGGTGCGAGACGAGCCAGAGGCGAGGTCCACAGTCTAAGACAGGAAGACAGACGATCCGCCTGGAATCTCTCCCACTCTCCCAGAGGATAGTGGGAAACAGCAAAAAGGCTATGGTTCAAATCCCAGCTGTGACAGTACTGTGTAAAATTTGCTTGTCTTAGCTGAGCATGAGGTTTTCTCCTGCTTCACTCCACAGTCCAAATAACATGTTTTTTGGGTGACTTTGTCTTAGGTGTATTTGACTCTGTGTTCCCTTGTAATGGATTAATAAACTGTACAGCACATACCCTGCTTTTGCTCGACAGTAGCTGGATAGGCTCTAGCATCCCAATGACAACAGAAATAAACAGGAATAGAAGATAAACGGAGGATTTAATGTGATCAGGTGCTAAGAAGAGAAAGCAGATAATAAGGTTCTGCTGTGGTGAGATGGAGAGCCAAGAAAGCTGAGAATTATTAGAGCGCGCTGCACTTTTGTCGTGGTTAAGAATTTCCTGTAATATTTAAGTTTTAGATTAGGATTAAAATATCGTAAGTATTAAAATGGAGGTCTCCAACTCTTGTTGATCAAACAGGGCATTACAAAACCTAACCCTAACCCCCTAACCTTATCCCTTCAAGGTAAAAAGAGCAAATTTTGTTTTGATGGATATCCTGATAAAAATCTGCAACCTTAGATAACCAGCATGCCTCACTTTACCTTTACACTTGTTTTCTATCCACTGCTATTTGTTATTCGTTTTCTTATTCTTTATATTTTTCATTATTTTTAATTTCCTGTCTTATTCTTTTGTACTTTGTGTTAGAATGTTGGAATTTCCCCACTGTGGGAAAAAAAAGGATATCTTATATTATCTTATTTTCTCTTGAATTTTTTTTTTGTTTTTTAAAAAGCAGATATTTATTTTGTGTAGAAGGAAACGGATTAAACCATACAAATGTGGGTATTGTGGTAATTATTTTGTTTAATTTGAGATATTTCATTTTGGCCAAGTGCTTCTAAACTGTAGTTAAATAAAATTATCATAAGCAAATGTTTACCTCTCTAATAATTGCTTAGGAAAAGTGTTTATTTACTGCCAAGAGGGAAAAACATCAGCTGAACAATCTCAGGGAAAAAAAAAAAAAGTGCATTTATTTTAGCAAGGACTTGCAGTACATAACTAATAAACCAATAGCTTAATGTTTGAGAGTAAAATGATTGCAACAAAGCAAAATTATTATTATGTTTAGCACCTTAAATGTTGAGGTCTGACATGTAAAAAAAAAAAAAAGAAAAAAATGGCTCAAGCATGGTTTTGTCAGGAGTCAGCACTCTGTCTCCCCCTCTAGTCATCTCAAGGGCAGTCTTCTCAGTACTGACACTTCCTGGACCTCCTCACTACACTTCCCATCAGCCCCTGCTGTCACTCCCAGAATTTCCACAGCTGTTGTTCATCAGCTACTCACCCACAGGACACTTAAGCTCTGCTCAAAACTATGCTCAGGGTGAAGTAATGTCTGCGCCTTCCTGTCTGCATACCGATCTGATCTGATCTGATCTGATCTGATCTGATCTGATCTGATCTGA